>JAODAL010045892.1:0-31479 GCA_025379985.1 Phyllomedusa bahiana | reverse complement strand
GAGAAAAACTGGGGGCTGAAACGGGAAAACGCTGTTCAAAGTAAAACGAGGTAAAGGTGTTTTTTCCACCCAAATTCGAAACCATACACCCCCAGTAAAAGGGACTCGCACCCCAAAATCTCCCCTGCTCTATTCTATAATCTGATTTGCTGGCCGCCAAAATTAGGGGGGAAACCCGAAAAAGGCCCCGTTTCTTAATAAAAATTTGGCTCAGTTTTTAAAACCTTTTAAATTTAATCGATGATCGGGAAATTTTCGATAAACCAAAAAAACCTTCCCCGTTTTTCCCCCCTTTGCCCGAAAAAAATCGTTCAACACTAAAAAAGACCCCCCAAAACCCAAATTGACAATGCGGAAAATTTAAAGATAAAATTGAGAAAAATGGTTTTGGGTTTTTGGTCAAAAAACCCTTTGGTGTCTTTTACATCCCCCTCACAGCAAAACAGCAAAATAAAGTTTGGGGAACTGAGAAAAAAATTGCAGTAAGAAAAGATCATTTAAAAAAAAATTTTTTTCCCAGGGGACCATTTCTTTTTGGAGAGGAATTGAATTTAACCACAACTAATCGGTGACCTGGAAATTTGGGGGCCACAACATCATCGAGATCCTTTCCTTTTCATCTTGATGAAAGTAAAACAAACCCCAAAATTATCGGGTGGAAACCCCGGATGCTTTTGTCGTAATCCCCCTCCGCTGTGCAAAAGGGTTTCCGCTCAGATATGACGCGGGCTGCGGGACAGACAACACCCAATGGCGTGGCGACCCAAAGTTTGGGGCCCCAATTCGTCCCATTTTGGATACCCAAAAACCCTTTTGGGGGTCCGGAACACATAAAAAAACCATGGGTTTGTTAAACGCAGATAGTCGGGGGCCCCCCATAATTTTAAAGGGCTGGTCTCTGGTGTTGTATGTGTGCCCGCATTGCAGGGGCGTTGGTGGGGTTTGGTAAATAAAATTGACAGAGGCACCCATTAGGCTTCTGCCACCTTCCCTTTGCCCCTGGCTGCCGCTACGGCAAACTTTGGCCCCTCAACGGGCTGTCACTCGCTGGCGTTGTTCCCCCCGTGCCCTTTTGAAAAAGGGAAAAACAAAACCAACAAAATTCTCCAGTCGATAAAATCAGCAAGGTCTCCTTTTCCCCCGTTTTTTTTCCCTCTTTTTTTTGGGGTTTGGGTTTGGAAAGGAAAGTGCTAAGTTTTGTTTTTGAAACCGGGGATCCAGGAGGGGGGCCCACCCAGTAACGTTTTTTTCATTTTGATGGCCTTAATGCGAGGATCATGTTGGAGGAAAAAGGAGCATCCAAGCCCTCATGTGAGAGATGGAGCCTTGATTTCTCAAGCCTCTGGGTCCCAGGGGGCCCCAGCAAACCGATCCCTTTCCCCCCCTCTTCCTCCTTTCCGCCTCAAATTCGCCCAACCTTTTTTTCCCCAAAGGGAAGGGGCGTCGGTAAAAATCGGTGTCTAGGAATACCTCCCCCCTCCTCCCCACTCCTCCTCCCCCCGCCCCCGGCACACCCTTTAACACAGGGCCCGACTTGGCCCAAGGGTGATGCACCCTGAGAACTGATGCGCCACCCGGGAAATACTCTGAAACCCAACCACTGCCCCAATGAAGACCGTGAAATTTTGAAACCCGTCGGGCCTTTTGGGGGTTTGGGCGGAGAGAAAGGCTCCTGTCCGCATCTGTGTCCGTCCCCCCCTCCCCCGTCGCTGGCGGGACCTGTTGGGGTTTTTAAGTGTCCAAAAGATCGTTCCAGAACTAAGATCACCACAATGCTCATTGCGACAAGGGCATTTGTCCGCACTGACCATTTTTGGGGGCTTCTTCAAAATGGCAAGGATGGGGGCAGAGCTCTTTCACCTGCCTCCACTCTCGTGGGGTCAACACCCCCAAAGGTTCCCGCCCGCTGCTTCCAGCCAAAAAGTTCCCCCCTTTGAAATGCGAAAAGGCAATTTCGCTTTCTGCCACATTCGCTGGAGCAAGTGGAGGGGGGAATTTCCCGCCCTGTTGCCACTCAACAATGAGACGGTTTGGGCCGGGGGGGCCGAGCTGACGCTGCAAACGCGCCCGGCTGGACGAAGCAGGGTGAACGGGGGAAGTGGGGAACTCAGACCCCCGAGCCTTTTTCACAGGGATCCCCGCCCCCGGGGACCCCCTTTAAAAATTTCGGACGAAACCCGGGGGCATTCATTTGCCCCGGGCAAGGGATGTGCCCCCCTACCCCATCTTTTGGGGGGCCAGCAATTTTGCCCGTTTCGCCTACCAACCCCTTTCCTTGGGACAAGGTTCTTTTTCACCCAGCCAGCACTCGTCCCCGTTGCGGAGACCTTTCCCCAGCTCCTGACCTTGTGGGACGGCCTTTCCCAAAACAGATTAATTAAAAAGGGTTGGTTTCTCTGGGGACAGATGCCACCGAGGAACCCTTTGGGAAAGACCCTGCACCATCCCTGGGGGTTTTTTAAGAGCGGCGCTGAGCCGAAAAGCCACCGTCTCCCCAAGACATCCACCCCAGCTAACCCAGTAGCTTTTCATAGAGAAAAAAGCGGCCTTGGCCGTGCTTACTAGTTTCCCTGTGTCGGTTTGGGCCCAAAGGGATTTTCCGGCCCCAATTTCAACAACGCGCTTGAAATTTTAGATGACCCCGTGGGTGGCCAGGGCAGGGACGGGTTTTTCGGGCAAAGAAATGCCCGCTCGGGATCTGTATTGGGGGGGAAACAAGGCCCTGAAAATTGGGGGAACCCATCGTTTTCCACAAACGGAAAGGCAACAAACCCCCCCCAAGGGGCCAAAAAAACCGGCAAAAGCAGACATTCAGGCTTTTGGCTTTGGAAGGTTTTGGGTTTAAAGTGTTTTTCTTTCTGCTCCCAAACCTGAAACAGAAGGGGCTGGCTGCAGACTGGCCGCTGTAGGGCGTGCGGGTCGTAAAACTGGCGGAAGGAGAAGGGGTAGGGGGGGTCTCTGGGGGGCTGGGGTACTTGGGGGACGGGGGAGGCTGAACGAGGCGATCCCTATCATGATCTGAGAGACAGGGGAGCTAGAACGCTTTGGGGTGGGAGAGAGGAGGGGGAGGAGGGGGAGGACAGAGGTTGACATTTGGAGCCCGGTCGGGGCCTGGCCTTTTTTTTCCAGTGTTCCTCCATTTCCTCATCATTCCTGCATGGGATAACATTTGGTGGTGTTAACCACTTAGGTTCTTGCCTCCTTATGCGTTTACGGCAAAGGCGGCATAGACATCGGGGAATCAAGGCTTGCTTAAAGAAGCCCAGGGTTTAGAGGCCTGGGCCTTTTTGACGGCGATAAGCGAGGGCGGGTTTGCGCTGACCTGGGTGGCGGAAACATACACGGCTTCTGCGACCGCCCCTCCTTTTTGGGCGGACCCGTATTTAAACTACCCCCATCGTCTTCCCCCTCGCCACTGATGAAGCCTCGCAAGCAAAATTTTTGCGGAAGAGACCACGATGATCCCAAAGTCCCCATCATCAAACACAGGGACTTGGCTCCTGACATTCTGCTCCAGAAACTGCGGGCACAAGCAAGGGGCCTGCAAGGCGTTGCCGCCGCCCGGGATTTTTGCCCAAATTGACCCTTCCTTCCCCCCTCTGAGGGATCAGTAACTGGCTCAGAGCAGACTAAAACAACATCTTGTTTTTAACATGCCCTTTTGACCCCCCAAACCCGATTTTGCATAAAGGGTCTTCAGACAATGGGTTATCCACAGTGGGGGGTACATGAGTTGACATTTTGGGGTGCTTCATGTTTAAAGGGGTGCTGATGATGCTGATGTTTCTAAATCACTGTATTTTTTTCACCTTCAAATTTACCTGTGCGACAAAAAAATTGCGTTTTCAGATTTATGTGCAAGCGCGTCAAGAACAAAACGTATGCGCCAAAGTCAAAAAAAACGTATCTGTTAGTTTTCGATAATACACGGTATTTTTGCACCTTCAAATTCACCTTGGTGACTATAAAATTGCTGTTTTCAGATTTACGTGCAAGCTGCTCAATGAACAAAGCGTATGCGCCAAAACAAAAAACCGTATCTGAAATGTTTCGAATTGCACCTTTCATTTCACCTGTGGGATTAAAAATTGCTGTTTTAAGATTTAGTGCAAGCCGTCAATAACAAAGCGTAGTGCCCAAACAAAAAACACGTATCTGTTTTATTTTTCGTATAATACAGGTAATTTTTTGCCCTTTCAATTCACCCCTTGGGGACTAAAAATTGCTGTTTTTCAGATTTACGTGCAAGCTACGTCAGTGAACAAAGCTGTAGTGCCGCCAATAGTAAAAAAAACACGTATCTGAATGTATCACATAATAAAAAGGTATTTTTTGCACCTATCAATCACCTGGGTGACAAAAAATTTGCAGTATTCACTTTCTAAGTGGCAAGGTGCCTCAATGAACAAAGCTGTATGCGCAAATGAAAAAACCACGTATCTGTAAATGTACTTCGGATAAAAAAAGGTATTTTGGCACCTATCCTTTCACCAGTGGTAACTACACAATTGCTGGATTCAAATTTAACTGCAAGGTTGGCTCTATCAACAATCTGGACTGGGCCAAAGTGCCAAAAAACACATATCTGTAATGTATCCGGATAATAAAAGGTTATTTTGGTACTATTCAATTTCACCTGTGGTGACACAAAATTGCTGTAACAAATTTAACTGCAAATAGATCTATCACAAAGCTGGCCTGCGCCAAAGTGAAAAACACGTATCTGAATGTATTCAATAATAAAAGTTATTTTTTAGTGCATCTATCAATTACACCGTGTGACTACAAAATTGGCAGTATTCACATTTAAGTGCAAGTGCCTCAATTGAACAAAGCTGTAGTGCGCCAAAGTCAAAAAACAACGTATCTAAATTTATCGGAAATTACAAGGTATTTGTGGCACCTATCAACCTGTGCTGACTAGCTGAATTCTAATTTAAGTACATGGTGGATATATCAAACAAAGAGTGGAATGGGCAAAATGAAAATGAACACCTATCTGAAATGTATGACTGATAATAAAAGTGGAGTTTTGCACCTAATAAAACAAGAGACTGCCGTTACTAGAAAAGAATGTATCCTCAAAAGTTTCAGGCTGCCAATATCCAGGAAATTAATTCAATAGAAACTGTTTAATAATATTAGCTACTGCAATGTCAACACAAAGTCTTGGTGAACTTTATCCAGTATTCTTATAGAGCTTGTCCTGTGTTCGCCAGCTTACCGGTGGGGCCCCCCCTCCGCTCCCCCCGTGACTTTACAGCGAAGATGCTCCTTTAAAATCTCTACCTAACTATATAAAATGCTTCACAATCTACTAATCTAACTAAATTGTAAGGATCACAGCTAAATAGTTAAGGTTTTCTCTGTGAAGAAATTATAATTATTTCGCTGATCGTTTGGACATCAAGCAGAGCGCACGTCCTTCTGCTCTGAGACCTAGAGACACTGAGGCTGACAGGAACGCTGTTCTATGTAAAACGAGGTTTTTCCACCCCCCCCAATTTTGGGTTGGGAGGGGAATATTTTCCCCAGACAAATCGCAACCATACACCATCCCAGTCCATGACGTCGCACACACATCTCACCCTGCTCTATTCTGTAATCTGATTTGCTGGCCGCCAAAATTACAGGAAGCGCCGAAAATCCGCGAACTTAATAGATGATGCACAGAGATTTAGCCTTAATTATCGCATGATCTAAAAATTTCGATCACCATAAAAAACCTTGCCGATTTCAACTTTGTCCGATAATAATCGCTCAAACACTATAATGACCTTGTTTTGACCTTTTTGTTGACAATGTGTTATTGTGCATAAACCATTTGTAACACCTTTGTGATATTATTCTCTATCACATTGATCCAAACCCAATATGTGAAAATATGTGTATTCATTCCCAATGCTAAATAATGATACCACATTCCGATAACCACCATGGAACCATGTACACATCAGTCCTGTAAGTGTACTACCTTTTGGTCTTTCCCTTTTTTCCTATTTTACCCATTTGTTATAAATAGCCATCGAAGTCTTTATATTTTGTTAATGCAAGAAATTCAGCTTGAACTTTAAAATAGTCGTAGAACACTACAAAAATGAAAAAAAATAAAAAATTAAAAGATATAACATTTGTATTAAATAAATATATATTTTTTTTATATATTCTACTTTTTTTCACTGATGAATGTTATTTGACAAGTAATAATCTGTTTTTGTTCTCTCAGCTATAGACAAAATAAAATGTTCAGTATGGGGAATTGCTTAGTCAAGCAATTTTTCTTCTCTAAACAGAGTCACTGAAAAAAGAGCAGGCCACATTTGCTCTTTTACTCTCTGTTATAACGCTGAGTCATAAATCATATTTTATTGTCAAGTTAGCTATGTAAATCAAGCATTAACAAATAAAATTAAACTTATATTTGAAACCAAAAAGTTATGACTTCTAAACCACCATTTTTAACCAAAAATGTTTTATTTTTAATATTGTAATGGCATGATTTTATGTGTGGAATAATTATAAACTTCAATTGATAATTTGGTGTATAAATATACCCATGTGAATGACCCACATGTCAATTTAAAACCCAAAAAATATTTTATGGAACCTTTAATACATTTTATGATCTGTAACCCCCAAAAAATAAGTGTTTGAAAAATGCAAAATAGGAAAAGAAAAATTAAAAAGAAAAGAAAAACCAACTTAGGAAAAATAAAATAATCAAAAATATCAAGTAATAGGTGCACCTTAATATTTTATAAAAAAAAACATTGAAATAAAAAAAAAATAAAATTGTCTGTCTTCTCTTTGAAGCAGTCTCCAGTGATTTTAAAATAGTCTCCTTTGCACAGCCCCCCATTCACTCACACCACAGTTCCAAGCCAGCTGCAGCTGTCATCATTCATCACTGTCATTCACCTAATTTAATTTACCTCTTTAATCCTTTAAGGTTGCTTTTATATAAATCTTATCTACCTTAAGAACAATGCACATACTAATTAACTTAAGTATATAAAAAAAGATTTACTAAGGACTCAAAAGATTTATAGTCTAAAGTATCTGAACTGTTGGGTTAAAAGGAACAAAAAAAAAACCCTTTCCTCTGTCTTCCTGGGGAAAAAGTGTGAACATTTTGTTTTGCTCTTGTCACGTAAACCAACATCACAGTGTTTACACTGACATTGTGTCCTCCTTCAATCCTTTCCCAAAATGGATACTTACAGGACATGCTTTCCAACACGTCCTCCACAATTTGTGAGTACTATATTTTTTAATTTAAATTCCACAATTTAAACCGGTATCAACACATTAATAATAGTAAATGTTATATCACACATGCAATAAAGAATTACACTAACGTTAACTTAAATAAGAATACACATAAATAGTGTGGCAATGACTATCAGACAGCCTCTCTGGAAAAAATGAAATTATTAGCTGTTTAACATACAGACATGTTTCTGTTTTGTAAAGATACAAAAAGAATTATATCAATCTGCAGAGAGATAAAGAATAAAATGTTATTATCACTTTATTTAAGTCTTTGTTAATTTTACTTAAAAATCACAAATTCTTTACTTTAACCTTCAAATATAACATTGTAAACTATCTGTATCTATTTATCTAATTTAATGTATTTATCTATCTGTCTATCTATCTCTCCATATCCATATAGGCAATAACATAGAATCAGCCATCTAGACCCACAAAGTGGAGAAATCTATTATATATACAACATAGTACAAGTAAACACCATATATGACACATAAAAATATATATATCATAGATACACATACCCATTAAGATAAATTGTAGAGCGATAAATAACTAGAACATTTTCAAGACTCCTGTTCAAATTCTACTTTTAGATACTGTCACATAACTTTTATATTATATACCAAGGCTGAAACCTGAGCCATTAACCTTTTCCAAGTCCGATTATCTTTACCCAAATAGCCATCAGAACTATTTTAATATTCCTATCCATTTTTAATTCACCTCGAGAATTTGATTAGCCCTCACATTTTTTTTAAAATTGGCTCCAAAAATACCAACTTAGAATTCAATTGATTTCCTTTATTAATCCTACTGACTCAATTTATTTTATTTTTGTGTTCTTTGAATCTGGCATGTTATAGATTCCTGGTGGAAATCTTAAATTTATCCTTCAGAAAGGATGAATTTATTCAACTGTTTATAATTTATATCTATATTTTGATGAAATTTATAAGGAATTTGTCTACATGTAATTCCTTTCTTACGCTGATCATAAAGTTTATCATTAAAATTCCTCATGTAGTAAAAGATGCCATTTTATATGACCTCGACCTATATCTGTTTATTGGTGGCCATTTTACTTTTTCCTGCGCTATTTTTTGGACAAATTGATTTGGTTTTTGGGCTCTCCAAAAACTATACAAAAATGTAGCAGCCTCTATAATGATGATTTTTCTGATGCTAATAACACCAGATGGAGGCCTAGCATGAACTTACTAAAAATTTAATGATAAATTGTTTTTATCATCAAAGAAGATTTCAGATTAAACAATAGCTAGATAGGTCCTTTCAAAATGGACATGAAAGAAAAGGTACACGTCCTTATCTCCAATTGTAATTTGAATTTAGAAGTTTCATAACTCGGTAAATCTCCAAAAATGCAAAAGAAAAGACCTGTAACCGTCAATCTCTGTTGAGCTGTTACTCAAAAAATTATTTTAAGGATAATAACCCTGGAGAAATTTGAAGGGATTCCAATGATGAAACACTCTATTTTTTTTTCCTCGTATCTCAGATTATATCTATCCACATAAGTCACAAATAATTCCCTGAATTTCTACAAACATGCATAGATTATTGTTGTATCTGGGATATGTTTGTGCATAATTCTGCCAACATGTCTCTGCCAGTTTTAAATTTCCCATTAGCCCACTATTGATTTCACTGGCTGCTTCCTAAATAACCCTTCATTGCATCAATCTGACCTCCATGTTCAATATGAACTATACTTTCTTTGTTTGTTTTTAAGTGCTTTTCAACTCACACTTAGTTTTGTGTATTCTTAACTATGATGTTATTAATTTCAGTCTGTGATATTTTATCGACAGAGGATACATCACCGCACAGCATTGTGTGTTTCCTCTGCTCTGTCTTTCCATCACATAGGGCCCCCCCACTTATAGATTGATCCTTGAGATCGATCCCAATTTTTTGGGGGGGGACCCAAAAAAAAAAAAAAATATATTTAGTGATACATTATTTTACCAGAATAAAAATATTTACTATTTTTTGCCCTTTCTTTGGCCTACAGAAAAACAACTTTGAATCTATCTCCTATTAATTGATTCACACTCATTTACAAAAGTGATCCATACAGACTCTAGATCTGACTGTTTTATCACTTGGCCAAGGCTTAAATTTATACAGCTACCCAGAGTAAACGATTCCAATTAAATCCATTTCCTACTCACGTTCTCCCTCAGCTGAATCCTCCAATGAAACTCGCTGACTCATCTCCAGAATTGATCCGATCAACACCCAGGTCCCAATTCTGACTTTGTCTGAAGCTTGAAAAAACTCACTTTAGTGGCTTTCTTGTCTTTCCCTTCTTGCAAGCGAAAGACATCAGAAATCTGGCCATGCTTCGCCATTTATGAAGAAATATACATTTAGAGAAAAAATATATTCATTAATGATAAGATAACAGATCTATGGATCACCGTGAAGAGAGGTGCAGACCTTCGTCCCTACTTTTATCTTACCGAAATCTATGATTCAGTAATACTTTATACACCTTTTCTTAATATAAGAAAAATAATTTTATTTTAAAATCATCCAAAGGATCATACATAACATCTTGACCATGTTACAAAGCATAGATACATTTACAAAATAGTATCTACGTTTACCCAATGAATGTCTGTGTATGAAATTGGGTGAGTGGTCCTTCCTCAGTCACAGAGGCCCTAAGTAGGCCTCAATGGCTTTCCCTCAATGGCCAGCACATGGCCTCCTCACCAATGGCTCTTTCCACGTCTGTTGGCTCCGCCCTGGTTACCACCCCATGAATTCCCACACCCCTTCCTTCTATACACTCTCCGATGGTTGTGACTCTCAGTTGCTCAGGCATTACTACAAACATATGTGGAATAACAGCTAAATATTATATTAGGTCCACCACCTTACATTCCACCTTCTGATTGTCATTTGGCTTAATATATTCCAAACTGGTCTGGACCAGCTCCTTCACCAACTTCAAAAAGCAATGCCCAGCAACTTATTTATACCTATGCCCAGTGTGCGTCGGGTGCCTGAGTATAATATATGATGAATATAAAATATAATTTCTGTACCTTTTACTTGAAATACCTTTTAACAACCTCAGAGAAGGTAATTTATTTAATCTAGACTAATAAACAGAGAAGTCTGAATACACAGAGCTCATATGTTAATTTCAGACATCTTGACCAGGAAGTGACAGAGCAATGCAGCATAATTTCATTCATGCATCCTATGAAACTTTGAGATGAGACAACCCCTTTAAAAGTGGTCTTCCGGAGCCAGACTTGTCATATTGACACTACACTGCACCTGTATGTATGAGCTCTAGAAGAACAGGTTCATACATTCTGGCGCATTCTACACTGCCTTAAAGCTATTTAGAACTGGCTTGTCAGCACCAACATTCATACATGTCACCCCAAGTGTTTATAAACACATGGCAGATTAGTCACAGAAATATCTGTTACCTTAAATCACTTTAATTCATGGGGCTGTGTTGAAAATTTCAGCAACATATCTGCTGCATGTGAATATACTCTGACAATTTCACACTGTATATCTGTGAACTACTCAAGGACTTAACTCACCAGATAACATTCAATTTACAGTGCCTACGGCAAATCCGGCGGTATTATCTAACATGTTTTAAAATTCGACAGATTTTAAAACTGATCGTAAAAAATCTGTCCTGTGTAGACTACAGATTTTTTATTGCTGTCAATGCAGCACAGGGTGCCATCGGATTTTTGGCTGATTCTAAATATTGAAACCGACGAAAATCCGACTTAAAACCTGTGCTGTGTAGACATAGCCTAATACAGTCACTTCTTCACATTACTGAGTGCTGTGGATTTCTTACTATATATTGTCCATTGGATTGCAATATCCTCTCCATGTGCACCACAATATTTAACCCGGGTGTCAGTCTTTTCTCTATTATTAGTGTTTCTTCAGATAGATTGTTATTTCTGATGAATAAAACCTGAGTAGTTTTGAAAGATTGCTATTTTATATCAAATATTTTAATTTAATCAATAAAAATTATAATATCTTCAAGATATTAATCACACACGTGTTGCATTTTGGTGGGACGACAAATCAGATGACAATGTAAAATTTAGAGGTTTAGCAACTACGCTGTAGCAGGACTGGAACTTGAAGGTAATCTGCCACAGTCTGGTTTGCAACCAGTTATCAATAAAGGCGTTATGTAGGAATTCATCAAATTTTCTCCTGTAATAAAAATTATATTACCACATGATATTACAACATTCCATTATATCACAATGATGTACTTGCATATAAGGAGCTCAAAGTATTATAACTGCTGATTTCTACATGAAGAGGCTAGAAGAACATATAAAGAAGGCTATCTGTGTGATCAAAATCAAGAAAATGATATAATGTTTCTGAAATAAGAGATTGTATGCCTTAAATTTATCTTTCGGTGCTGTTCTTGGACTCCTCTATCAAATAGACTATTGTTCATGACTTCCTTTTTCTGAATTGGACTACTTATAATGGCTCCTGTCACACATAGACTGCTACAAATGCCCTGATACTCATACAGACTTCCACTGACTGCTGCCATATCATACAGAGACTGCTGTTTATACCTCCTCCACATGTACCCTGCTGCTCATGACCTCCTCAGCACATAGACCGCAGCTCTTGCTGCCTCCCTCACACTGTCTGCTGTCTATAGCCTCCCTTTTTCACAATGTAACTCATGCCCTCATCTCAAATACCTGCTGCTAATGACCCACTCCCTCTCACATACACTGCTGCTCTTGAACTCATCTATCACATAGACTGCTGTTTATGGCTCTCTTTTCTCACATGGATGGCTTAAAATCCCCCAAACTCTCTCACATAGACTGTAGCTCATGAACCCTCTGTCACTTAGCAAGCACTGCTGGACAATACGTTTGTGCGTGGTAAAGTGCTATCTCCCTAGCCCGGAGGGTCCCTGTAGCGTACTGGATCACGGTGAGCTGACTTTTTTTCTACTTTGTGCCCTCTGTCACTTAGAATGCTGCTCATCAACCCCCTCTCTCATGCTAATGGTATCCCTTTTCCTGCATTGACTGCTGCTGATGGCTAGCATCACACATAAACTGCTTCTCATGCCCCCCATGTTACAAAGACTGCTTCTCATGGCCCAATTCACTGACACATACACTGCTACTTGTGACCCTCCCTTCACAAACAGTCTGTTGCTCAAGTCCCCGCTTACTTATATATGCTGTAGCTCATGAACCCTAGCATGAACTGCAGCTCTTGCCCCCATTTCACATTGATTGCTGATCATGCCCCACCGGCAGTACACCTCTTACTCTGTGGTGGCGCACAGTTGGACCTGCTTAGCCTTTTATATAATCATAGTCACATGACATACAAAAATGTACTTTGAAACTGCTAGGTGTGTAACCCCCACATGCTCAGCAACACTATCTTTAACCTAACACTGGATATGGTAATTCCTGCCTATAAAGATTAGCTACTCCTTGCCCACTTCTTCTCATCTGTCCATGTAATGGTTTCCCCCCAAACCCTGTGGAACATCTTGATGCTAAAGGGCAAACTTAAGACAGGATTCAAAAGTGGAACTTTTTAGCACAAATGCACACTGCTATGTTTGGAAGAAAAACTTCACACCAAAATCTCATCCTGACTGTGAAGCATAATGAAGGGAATATCATAATTTGGGACTGTTTTGCTGCCTTGGGACCTCATGTCATTATAATCCTTGCAGGAACAATTCAATTTAAAACATTTTACAGGAGAATGTGAGGGCAGCAGTCCTTGATCTCTACCTGAAGAAACTGTGTGAGTGCAACAAGACGATGAACCAAAGTCAATCAACTAAAAAATGGTTAGAAAAGGAGATCTGTGTTTTGGAATTAGCAAGTCAGAGCATTGATTTTAAAAGGGGTTGTCAAGTAAAAAAACAACAACTATATTTCATTGTGGCCAGGGTGGTCCCCTGCTGCCTCTGAGTTCCTGGCAAATTGCTTCCCTTCACTTCTGGGTTTTTGTCTCGATACGCTGGAGGAACTTGTGTTCCATTGTAAGTGAATGGAGTGCAAGCCTCTCCTCTGTGTCGGGATGAGAACTCAGAACTCAAGAGGAGCGTGTGGCGGGAGCTCCGGAGCCACAGCAGCCAGGGACAGATAGGTAAGTTTCTTTTTTTTCTTTTTTGGACCACCCTGGCCCCAATGAAATATAATTTTTTTTTTATTGAACAATACCGTGAACTCTTTCAAGATGCTGTTATATGACCTGAAGGGCTGTGCACACAATGCATTCTAAAGATACTGATGGACTGAAACACATTTGCAGGAACAAATGGTCCAAAATTTCTCTTTAGTATTGTGAAGCTTTTATTTGGCGCTGTAGAAAATGCTTATTAGAGGTGATTGCTTCTAAAGGGGATCTATTAAATGATAAAATACAGACGTTAAATTAGTTTTTCTCCCTGCATTGTGTATGTTTAGCCAGTGTGCTTATCTCCTCACCATAGCAATTTATTGCAACTTGTTCGTTCTTTATATCTGACATTTTTTTTTAGCTTTCAGTTGGCATAGCCATATGGTGGCTTGTTTTATGCGGCATGAGTTTTATTTTTTTAATACTAACATTTAATCAGGTATTCCATATTATTTATCAGGAAATAAAAATATTATTCTTTGTGGATTGGAATGAGATTAAACGCAATTAAATAATTGTTTATTGGATTTCATTTTACAGAGTTCACTGTGCAGTATAAATGACATGTTAACTTTATTATGTGGATCAGAATAATTCTGGTGATATCTATCTTTAAGCCATTCGGGCTTCTGTGCCATCTTCTGCCTGTAAAGTATGGCGGATGATGCGCTGTTGACCATAATTTTGTACTTTATACAATGTTGTAGTATTTTGTATTGCACTGTTCTGAACACTTTCTCCTTGCGGTGTTAATTGAATTCAGCCACAGCCGTATGTTTCTCCTGCGGACTTTGTTCTGGGCTGCAGATGGTTAAAGCTTGTTGTAATTGACAGTTCTTTCACCACTCGCATTCTTTCCTTACCAATCTGTGATCTTTGTGGTCTGACTGTCAGAGATGGTCCAATCTTGTCCTGGGCCGGATCTCTGACATCCCATCAGAATACCATATAAGTCTTCTTTAGATTTAACTTGCGTTTACCTTGGATTGCTAACTTTGGATTTCTGACCTCTTGCATGTTCTCCTGACACTCAGTATTCTTGCTGATTTTGACTGCATTTGCCTGCTTGGTTTCTGACCCATTTCTGTCCGACTACTCTTCTGTATTTGTTTGTCTTGTTTGGTCCCTCTGTATGCTTTATTTCTTCTGAGGGGTCCTATTTATCTACCTACCTACCATGGAGGCCTTTATACTTACCTAATAAGGGCACCTATATATCTACTGAGATGGGCTATTTACCTTCCTACCTACTGAGGGGACTTAAAATTTCCCTCCCTATGGGCACCTTAGCCTCCCTCTGAGGGGTCTATTACCTCCCTACTGGAGGGTCTATATCCCTATCTATTTGGGGCCTTTTTCCTCCTTATGGGGCCTACATATCTTCCTACTTAATGGAGGGCCTATAGATTTACCTTATGGGGTGCTTTTATACTTTCCCACCTAACGGGGGACTACATAGGAAAGCTGGGCGATGCCCTATTGTCCACAGGAAGCACCAAGCTTTCTTTCAGTAGAAAAGTTGGTTTCTGCTGTGGGGAATATCACCTTGCTTTGATGGGTACTTCTAAACCAGGAAAAGTGGGTGACCCCCCATTTTCCCAAAAGCGGAAATGGTTTCCTATCATAAGAAAGTCGGTTGCTGTGGGGGATGGAGCACCACCAAGTTTTCCTGGAATCTGGGTAGCCTATCCAGTCTATATGTTTGTGTGTGTAGTGTTTCTGTTTTCTTTTACAGGGTTTTTTTGGCATGTGGTATTTAGCATTGTGCTATTCCTCATCCATAGCAATTTATTGCAACTTGTTGCTTTATAATGCATTTTTTTTTATTATAGTTGGCATAGCCATTGGTGCTTGTTTTATGCGGCATGAGTTTTATTTTTTAATACTAACATTTAATCAGTATTCCTATTATTTATCAGGAAATAAAAATATTATTCTTTGTGGATGGAATAGTTAAACGCAATTAAATAATGTTTATTGGATTTCATTTACAGAGTTCACTGTGCAGTATAAATGACTGTAACTTATTAGTTGGATCAGACATAATTCTTGGTGATATCTATCTAAGCATTCGGGGTTTCTGTGCCATCTCTAAGCATTAAACTACCGGGATGATGCGCTGTTGACCCATAATTTTGTCTATACAATGTGTGTATATTTTATTATGCAGGTCTGAACACTTTCTCCTTGCGGTGTTAATTGAATTCAGCCACAGCCGTATGTTTCTCCTGTGGACTTTGTTCTGGGCTGCAGATGGTTAAAGCTCGTTGTGATTGACAGTTCTTTCACCACTCGCATTCTTTCCTTAGCAATTTGTGATCTTTGTGGTCTGACTGTCAGAGATGGTCCAATCTTGTCCTGGGCCGGAACTCTGACATCCAAAGAAACCATATAAGTCTTTTTAGAATTGACCTGCGTTACCTTGATGCTACTGGATTTCTGACCTCTTGCATGTTCTCCTGACACTCAGTATTCTTGCTGATTTTGACTGCATTTGCCTGCTTGGTTTCTGACCCATTTCTGTCCGACTACTCTTCTGTATTTGTTTGTCTTGTTTGGTCCCTCTGTAAAGCTTTATTTCTGAGGTCCTATATCACCTACCTACCATGGAGGCCTTTATACTTACCTAATAAGGGCACCTATATATCTACTGAGATGGTATACCTTCCACCACTGAGGACCTAACATCTTCCTCCTACTGAAGGGCACTATATGCCTATCCTATGAGGAGCTATATACCTACCTACTGGAGAGGTCTATATACCTATCTACTTGGGAGCCTATATACCTACCTAATGGGGCCTACATATCTTCCTACTTAATGGAGGGCCTATAGATTTACCTTATGGGGTGCTTTTATACTTTCCCACCTAACGGGGGACTACACAGGAAAGCTGGGCGACGCCCTATTGTCCACAGGAGGCACCAAGCTTTCTTTCAGTAGAAAAGTTGAGTTTCTGCTGTGGGGAATATCACCTTGCTTTGATGGGTGCTATCTGGAAACCAGGAAAGCTGGGTGACTCCCCATCTTCCAAAGCAGGTACCTGGTTTCCTATCAAAGAAGTCGGTAGTGTGGGGATGGGCACCACAGTTTTCCTGATCTGGTAGCCTATCCGTCACTATGTTTGTGTGTGTAGTGTTCTGTTTCCTTACGGATTCTTTTTGGGCTATGTGGATCATTGGACTATTTTTACCATTTTATTCCAATGTAATGAAAGTGACTAACAGACGTCTCACGATCACCATTGCTGAGGCTTGGTGTCAGTCAGTGGCGTTTCTTGGCACCCAAAGATTACTACCCCAGTACCCAACATGCCAGGGGTATTAGAAACTGTTACTATCTGAGAACATAATCGATATCCACTTCTGAGGCTGTTGTTGGCTGGTGATTTTAGGATGGGAAAAGACCAGTATTTATGGACCTTCCCATCCTGATAGTATCATTCTGAAGCTGCTAAATTTACCTAGGCTGGTTATTAAAAATAATAATCATCTTTAATAATAATCTTCTTTATTTACATAGCGCCAACATATTCCGCAACACTTTGCTGTGCTCGCAAGAGCTTACAATCTGTTAGGGTGTATGAGTGAGATGAAAGGTGAGAAGTTCTTGGTTTACATAAAAATCCAACCATGTTTCATAGATATGGGGTTGTTAACATAAAAAGTGTATGAACCTGCCAAACAGACAGTACACGTATATACAGATCATTGTCTGTTACAGAAAGTGGGGTGGTTAGCAATTAGGGATCTAAGAAGATGTATTCTCAGGGCATGCTTAAAACTATGTAGGTTATGAGTTTGCCTAATTGTACAGGGTAGCATGTTCCATTGAACTGGTGTGGCACTTGGAGGCAGGCATGGGAGGTTTTGATAATTGAGGCATTTAATCTTAGATCATCAGCAGATAGCAGAGACCTGGTCGGGTGGTAGACAGAGATAAAGGAGAAGATGTAAGAAGGTACAGTTCTGTGGAGAGCTTTATGGGTGAGAGAGATTATTTTATGTTGTATTATGTACTGAATGAGCAAGCAGTGCAGTGATTGACAAAGGGTAGAGGCATCAGTATAGCGGCTGGAAAGAAAGACGAACCTGACTGCTGCATTCAGGACAGACTGGAAAGGGGAAAGTTTACATAAAGGGAGACCAAAACGCAAGCAGTTAAAGTAGTCAAGACAAGAAAGTATAAGGATGACGATGAGAGTTTAAGTTGTTTCCACAGTGGGAAAAGAATGGATTCTGCAGATGTTCTTGAGGTGCAGGTGACAAGAGCGGGCAAGAGATTGAATATAGGGAGTGAAGGACAGATCGGAATCTAGTATGACGCCAAGGCACCGTACCTACTGCCTAGGATTTATGGTAGCACTACACACTGAAACCGAAATAGCAGGGTGGTGGCTGGGTTTTTAATATATGGTGGAATGAAAAGAAGTTTAGTTTTAGTAAGAGAGAGGACATGATGTCAGAGACAGTGGACAGACAGTAGCTGGTATTTTTTATATGAAAAAAAAATGACATGAGGTGCCCCCTATTTTTCATAACCAGTCAAAATAAAACCAAGAACTGTAGTATTTTACAGCTTGCGATGCATAGGATGGGAAAGTGCATTGATACTGGTCTCTTCTGTCCTAAAAATATCAACCATTCCAAAAGCATACCATCACATTAGATGGTCCACTTCGGACGATAAACTGGCTCTTCTGAGTACCCCTGGTGTGTTGGGTATTAAAGTAATAGTAAGAAGAGGTTAATGTTAGCCTTTGGGTGACAAAAACACAGCGGACAGAAATAAGTATTGAACATGTCACCAATTTTCTAAAGTGCTATTGACGTGAAATTCTCACCAGATGTTGGTAACAACCCATCAAATTCATACATAGAAAGAAATCAAACCTTAGATGTCCATACATTAAACTATGTGCAATAATGAGAATTGACACAGGGAAAAAGAATTGAACACATGAACAAAAAGAGGGGCAGAAAGCCATGAAAAGTCATGACACCAGCTGAAATCTATCATTATTTAGAAAACAATCCTATGAAAGTATTTCGAAAAATATTGTTTCCACTGATGGCCTATAGAAACATGTCTCATTACCACTTTAAAAATAAGGGACATATTAATCAATCAAAACCCTTGTGTTCCCATTTTTTATTTGGTCCCTAAGGTCCACAAATCAGTGGAGTCACCTCCATGTCGCCGGATAATTTTGCGAGTCAATTCCCTACTTGAACCACTACCAGTCTATATTGATTCGTATCTTAAGCCTAGTGTGAAGCGTAACAGTACTAGCCTTAGTGACACTACTTAGTTTCTTAAAAAACTTCAAAATCTTGATACTTCTAATGTCACATGGATTATGTACTTTGGATATTAAAAGTCTATTTACATGCAATCCCCATATTGAGGGATGTGAGGCAGTTAGGGAGACATTGTGTGACAATTCTAGGCTTTCAAATTCATTTATTGAGTTTTTGATGCAAATGTTGGATATAGTCCTCACAAAAAACTTCTTCCGTTTTGGGGAGGTTTTTTACTTGCAGACACAGGGGACCTCGATGGGGTCCCCTTTGGCTCCAATTTTTCTAATATTTATCTGTCATCTTTTGAGAAACAACATGTCTTAAATTCAGAATTTTCTTCAGATTTACATACTTGGTGGCGTTATGTCGATGACGTGTTTGTCCTTTGGACAGGCACTGAGACACGCCTAGATCAGTTTCTAGAATATTTGAATAACTGTCATCCCTTGATAGAATTCTCTATGAATAGACATCATGTTATTCAATATTTAGATGTTGAAATTCAAAAAAATGTTGCAGGGTTTACTACTACACTGTATAGTAAACCAATTGATCGTAATAATTTACTCCATAAGTCTTATCATGCACCTCAGATTTTTCGAGGTATTCCTCATGGATAGTTCTTGAGAGCTAGGCGCATTTGTTCTTCCGACAGAGAATATTTGGTTCATATGGAGAAATTGGTGGAAAAGTTTTCCGCTAGAGGCTACAATAAGGAACAACTATTAGAGTTAGGTCATGAAATTTTGACAATGCCACGTAATAATGCCTTACAAACTTCTAGTAGGGTACAAAAAGACCAACTTACATTTATTTCTGTATATGATCAACATTCTTCATTAACACAGAAGGCGATTCGACACCACTGGCAAGTGTTATCCAGTGATCCAAACTATGGTCATTTGTTTAGGGAAAAACCCCGGTTCATTTATAGAAGGGGTAAATTGATTGGGGATACACTAGTTAGTTCTGATATTAGATCATCCAAAGAACTACAGCCAACTTTTTCTACTTCAAAGAAAGGTACTTACCCTAGTATGTCCTGCCTGAATTGTAATTCTATCATAAAAGGCGAAAAAATCCAACATCCCATGAAAGGGTATGATATATGGATTAAGAATGTTTTCACATGCTTGAGTAAAAACGTTGTTTACGTTTTGAAATGCCCCTGTGGTAAAATGTATGTCGGGCAGACTACACGTAATATCAGGGTGTGACTTAATGAGCACAAATCGGCCATAAGAACATATGGTGATAGGGCAGGTGTAATAAGTTGTTAATATTATTAATATTTTGCTTATCCAATTCTGTGCTAGCTACAAATAATGAGGAGTCAAAAGCTTTTAAAAGAAAGAGTTGGTTTTACTCCAAGTATAAAACAAAGTCCACAAAGTAACAGAGTAAATGGCACAACCTTACTTCAATGTCTTTACAATAGGAAAACACATAAGCATTAAACATAAGCTATCTAACATAACACAACATCATAACCTAAATTACCTACTGACAACCTAACTTGGCCTCGTATACATACGAACTGAAACCATATCCATGCCTTCACACATGCCCATGATTCCACCCCTTACTCCGATATATTCCGGCCTTCTTTATGGTTATTCATCCAATCATCTTCCAGTTATCCGAAATCCATTATTAGTTGTGATATCCTTCAATTCCTAATGATGGCGTTGTGATATTTGAAATGTCTTTGTCACCATAATAAACAATCAATGGCATTCCGGTAAACAATCACTGAGCCCAAGACAATGGGCTCATTATTCTCTGTTGCCAATACATAGTGAACCATAGCTTCTGTTGATCAGCTGGGCATAATTGCCATTGCGTAAACAATAGTCTTTGTTGACAAGCTGGATAATTGTCATTGCATCCCGTTATTATCTGTTCCATCCTGATTTCTTTTTCAAGTAGAACCTGTTTAGGACACAACCATCTTCACACAATTGGATGTCATATTTAGCTAGTTCCCTCCGCAGATTATATTAGATATATTTCATGTTCAGTTCTTAATATCCATGCCAAATCCAATATATGTCCCTTTGTGTCTGAATGACACATTATTGATGAAAATCCATACTTGCATAATCTTCTTCTAGTTCTTCTTTGAGTAAGAGGGGAACCCAGCCATACGCCTTTCACCAACATTCAGTCATTTATGAAACAGTTTACTTGGACAATGAAGTAGGCATTGAAATACACACCCCACCTGGATACAATAATCACATAACAATATTTCCTAGCATCTATTATAACAAAATCATTAGGTAATCTATACTATAGTCCTTAATTATCTCCTGCTACAGCACATTATGTTTTTCTCGTTCAGGAATTAAACAGTCCTTCCTGTTATGCCCTATATTATTACAGTTATCACACTTAAATAATTTATCTACAAAATCAAAGGGTTCCCTCACATCAGCTTCACATGAGGTGACCCATATGCTGACTTGAGCCTTCACTTTCATGGAGGGGATCCTAACCTTTTTATATAAATATTGTGTCACACAGCACATATACATTTGTAATAGGGATAAAACTACAGCAATAATGAGCAGAACGACAATTGGATGGGCTAAGTAGTTCAAGATTCTATTAACTGCACTAGAATGCCCAAACAGGATCTCCCACCAATAGCCTTTAGCATTACCCTCCAATAGGTGAGTAACCTGCTTCAGTTCATTCTAATCGTGACGTATGAGGATTGTGTCATCTGCTTTTTTTTGCTCTAGTTTTCTTAAAGATATTCATTTCGTAAAATTTTAAAGTAAAAAGTTGTGGGTTTCTTCCCCTTTTGGGAAAACCTGGTTTGAAACCCAAAGGGGATTTGGGAATTTAAAATCAAGGGAAAAGGTTTTGCATTTTAAAGGAAATTAATCCTTAAAATTCCCCTTCCCTAATCTTGTAAAATTTCCCAGAGTGCACCACCACCCCTACTAAATTTAGTTAGAAAAATTGGTTGTAATCAGAGTCAATTGGTGGTTTTCAGGTTTAAAGAAAAAAAATTCCGGGTTCCCCTTAAAAATACTTATGGTGCCTTTTCTTTGGTAAATTATCCCACCCAAAAAATAAACAGTAGCGTTACCCCGCACTTAAACAAATCTGATGCATCTTAAACCAAATCTGTAGGGTGGGTACAAGAAGGGTATGTTTTTCTTTTTTTAAAAAGAGAAATACCCAATTGTTTCCATTATACCCCCCCAAAATTACATGAGGGACGAAAAACCTCGGTTTTAGAAGTTTTAGATTTTCCCCATTAAAAAAAACCAATTGAAAAAACTTTATAAAATCCTTCCAAAGGGAAAGGGCCCGTATATGGGGGGGGGGGAAGATCCCTTAACATGTCCAAAGTATTTTTTAAACCCAACCCCCCATAAACCCTCCGCCCACCATTTAAAAGGTGTGAAAGTTGGGCTCAGGTAGGACGTCAAAGGCCCGGGCTAGCAACTAAAAACCCCATTTTCCATAATAGGGATTGAATTGTTTGTTTATGTTTGTGGTTTACCCCCTTTTGGGGCCCTTTATGTACGTTCTTAGCCCTTTATGTTTTTTACCCCTTGGGGCCATTTTCCAGTTTAACCCCTTTGAAATTTTGGAAAAAAAATCCTTTGCCCCCCAAAATTGGTTTAAAAAGTGGCTTGCGTAAATTATTAAATGCCCTAAATTTATTCTTTTGGGGCTTAAAACCCCTTTTACAAAAAATCCCTATGGCTGAAGCAAAACCCCTTCAGAAACATGAGGTCACCTGATTGATAAAAACCATACCACCCCTATCCCAAAAGTATGGTGCAAAAAAAACCCTTTCCCCCCCTGTTTAAAAATTTGGCTATGAGGGTTTGCTTATCATTTTCCCTTTGATTTGTGGGAGAAAGCCCATTGATTTTGGGAAATTATTTGGGCTTTTGGGAAACCCCCTTGGCAATGCCCGGAAATAGTATGTTTTCAAAACCACAGGAGATGTTAAAATTTCCCCCAGGGTAACAAATTGCATATTAAATGTTTTAGGGCCCCTATTAAATTGGGCAAAATTTCAAGATTTTTTGGGAAAAGGGTTTTCCCCTTCTTCCAATGGGGGATTTGGGTTGGGTATATCATTTTCCTGTTTTTTCTTGGTTTTTCCCTACTAGGTTTGGGGGCTAAACAATTTTTTCCATTCCCCCATCCTCTACCCCCGTTGCATCCTCCCCAGTGCCCAAACCCCTCTTTTAAAAGGGATTATATGGTTTTGGATATGGTGCCAATTTAAGAAAAAATTTTCTCCTTTTGTTTTTCCCAATTTTGATCTTTGTTGTTTCGCTCAGGTATGTTTTCACTAAAAAATTCAAGCAAAATATTTTTTTTGGCATGCGTTTGGGGGTTTGCATATCCCCGCCCAGTATTTTCCCCAAATACAAAAAAGGGGATTAAACCTTTTTAAAAAATTTTTTCTTTTAAAAACCCCCATATGTTTTTGGGTCTGTTAACCTGTATTTGGGCAAATCAAAAATTTTCCCCCAAACCCCAAATTCCCCCTTTGTATTTTACTTAAAAGGTTTTGCTATCATGAATTTTTTAAATTTGGCGCGGGCAATATGTTCTGTGTCCCCTGAGTGGGGTTAGACCCCCTGGTATTTGATAGGGTCATCCAAACCAAAAGAAAAGGGTAACACTTTTAAGGGAATTTGCCAAATCGGGCCCTGATGATAGTCCCAGTTACCTTCTTCCCCTCTGGTAAAAGCCCTTATTTTTTTTACTTCTAGCTACTGACTTTTTTGTTCGATTGTGTTGTCCCAATTTTTTGGGTGGTTGAGGGCGGGACATTTTCCCCTATACCCTTCGGGTGTACTTTGGGCCCTTTGAGATTTTTAAAAAGATTTGATTTAAATAGAATAGGGGGAGCCAATTTTTCAAAAAAATCTTTTAATTTTCATGTTAAAGGACCCCAAAAAAAATTTTGGTTTTCTTAATTGAGGTTTTCATATATGATCCTGAAAAAAAAAGAAAAAGAGCGGCATAAAATTTTCCCTAGATTTTAAACCCTTTTTAAAACCTTGATCTGCATAAAATCCATTTCCCCTATCTTTCCCTTTTCATGCTTTTTGCCCCCTTTTTAATTAAATTCTTTTTGCCCTTTTCCCAATTTGGTAAACCAATGTCACAGTTACCTCAAATGGCCCCCCCAAAATTAGACCCCCAAAAAAATTTTGGGCACAAAATTTTAATCTTGACCCTTATCCCCCCCAATTTTTTTTTTTAAATTAGGGTTTTTTTTTGTTTGGCCCTTGGGTTTTTTGGTTACCGATGTTTTTAAGCGGCAAATTGAAAATACCTCTGTACTTGGTTTTAAATTTTAAACCGGGAAATTTTTTCCCTTTTCAAACTTTCCCTCTTTGGGGGGTTACTGAGCTGCGGAACCCACAGGGGGGATGTTCATACTCTACCATCTTAAAATTGGGTATGGGGTGATTGCGGTCCCCTTTTCCCATTTGTACCCGGTATTGCCATTAAAATTTCCCCGGAAAGTTTATTTAGCCAAAATTTTCCCTTGATTTTACACAATTTTTTCAATTTTCCTTCAAGGTTCGTTCATTCTTTTCCCATCCTAATGATGGGGAGAAAAGGTACAGGGGAAATTTTCTGTTCTATGCAAAGCATTTCAAAATTTGTTGCCCTTTTAAATTTTTGGAAAGGGTGAACCCCCCATAAATAAAAGCCCTTTTGGGAACCCCCATCTTGAACCCCCTTCTCCCAAAAGAGTTTTTTGTGTGCTGAGTGGTCCCCCTTGGGGTTAAGGTTTCCAAATTTTTGGAAAAAACCATAAAACTACCACCGGGAAAAAAATCTGTTCCTCCGGGAGAACTTGGTAAAGGCCCAAACCAAAAAACCAATTGCAACTCCCCCAGGGCCCCTTACCCAGTGGAACCTGGACAGGGAGACCCTCCCCCTTTGGTCAGGATCTTTTGGCACAGTTTAAAATTTCCTGTTAAATTTTTCAAATGCCTATTCATTTTTTTCCCCCCTTTTTGGGCCTGAAAAAACCCTTTAAGGGTACCCTCACCCCCTTGTTGTCAATCAAAGATTTTTTTTAAGTATTTCCCTTTTTAATATAAAAGGGTTCCCCAAAAATTTGGGGGGCCCTTTGATGGCCCCAAAATTTAATTCATTTGGAAAATGAAACCCTTGGGGGCAAAATCCGTTGTCTTTCCCCTATCGGGTTTTTTGTTTCCTTGTGAAAAAAAGGGTTTTACCCTGTTCTGTTCAAAAGCAGGGTTTTGGTAATTTTATAACACCCATCCATCGAGCTTCTTTTTTTGTCTTTTTTCAACATAATAAAGCTCTCTTCGGGTTTTGTTTTTCCCTCTTTTCATAGGGAGCCCCAATTGACCTATGAGGCTGCCTTTTTTGCTATTTCGCTCCCAAATTGTTGCCAAAATTGCAATTTCATCATTCCCTTTTTGATGGCCTTAACCTTCCTATGGTACTCTTGGGGGTTTTAAAATTTAGCTTTTTCCCCAAATGTTTTTTTAATATGATATGTCCATTGATTTTCCCTTTGATGAAATCAAAAAAACCCTCTTTTTGTCCCAAAAAGGCATGTACTCAGTAAATTTTTTGTGACAAAAGACTGCCCAAAAAAATATCGTAAAAGGGTGAAGCAAAATAAAAAGATGGTTTCCCCTCACTGCCCCTAACTCGGGTCTTTGGGCGAAAAATTTCCTTGGAATTTAAATTAAAAATTTTTTCATTTGCCCTGGGGGGAAAACCATAAGGCATTTTTTGTGAAATGACCTTCCCCCCAAATCTTGCCCCAATCTACCCAAAATTTTCAGCTTTTCTCCCTTTCCCCGTATCTGAAAAACCCCTGTTTTTTTGTGTTTTGTGCACTTCCCACAGCCAGGTTTCCCCCATCGTAATCTTTTAATTTGGGGGGCGGGACTTTGGGTGGCACTTTTGGGGTCTGCAAGGGTTTTCTGGGAGAAGATAAACACCCCATGGAATCTCGGGGAAATGAAACCCACTAAATGAAATTTTAAAAAGATTTTAAGGGGGGTTTTGAGGTGTTTGGAATGATTTTAAAAAAAACCCAACAATTGTTCTGTGGAAATTTTTTTCCCCCTTTTTCACTCCAAGAGTTTCCTACACAGCATAAAAATCCTTTTTCCCCCCAGGGCTCAGCAATCTGAAAAAGTATCCAACGGGAAACCCTTTTTCCCTTTCCCTTTTGTACAAAAGGGCTGAAAATTTGAACGGAAGAGGCAAAACCCTTATTCCCAAATGGAAAGTGGGGGTTTGGGGGGTTTTTCCCTTTTAAAAAGCAATGTTTTGGAGTAAAGGCCCCAATTTTTTGAGCCAACAAAAGCCCTTTCCTGCTCTTTTTCCCAAACCCTAGGGATAAAGCCCCCGGTTGCCCACCTTCAGGGTTCTAAAAAAGGCTTTTAAAGCGCCCCCTTTCCTTTGAATTCTCTGCAAAATAAAAACCCAAGAATTCCCTAAGTAAAATTTTTGGGTTTTGGTTTGGGCGGTTCTGTTAGTTTCACATCGTTGGGGTCAGGAATCCCCCCTTTTTTAAAAAAACAACCACCCCAAAAAAATAAACCATGAACCCCTCATAATGGGCCTTTTTGGGGTTTTAAAGTTTAAAGGGTTTGCTTTCCCTCAATAAGTTTTAAAAAACCCTCTTTTCTTTAACCCCAATAGGTCGCTCTTTAAAGTGTCGGGTTTGGGGGAAGGACTCACCCACATATTCAAATAAAGTTTTTGGCGTGAAAAATGGAAAAATATTTTAAAATAAACCCATTTATGAAAATATTTTCGAAGGGGTTTTAAAAACCTGTTAATCGAAAAAAATGTGTACTTTTTCCCCTTAAAAGGTAAATCCCCATTTTTGTATTGGCAATGGGGTTGTAGAGGAATTTAAAATACCCTTTGAGATGTCTTTTGATGATATAATGTGGAGGTTAAAAGTGGGGTCATATTTTGGGGCATGTTTAAGGGGGTCACATATTCGTGTTATGGGCCCCAATGGGGGGCCCCCACCCTTTTTATTTTTTCACGGTTTAAGGGTGAAATTTTTTTGGGGGAATTGACATTTTTCTGTTTAAAATTTTGGCCCAGCAAATCCCCAGTGTTTTTTTGACATAATGGATTGAATCAGGTGGTATCTTATATTGTCTTTGGGGAGGAGGATCTGGGCCTTCTACCATCACCACCAAGTTTGATACCTTGTCACATTCAGTTTTTGAAGTTGCCCACACTTTGCTACGTTGCCACAAAATATCAGCCAGTATGTCATCATCCGTTTTCAATAACTCAGTAGGATCTAAAGATTCAGTACCTTTGATTGTAGCAATACCATAATTGTCAGCAACCATTTTTAGACAGCCTTTGTACCGTGACCCTCTCTACAACATCCAATTACACAGATCAACAATGAGCCCATGTTTTTTCATCACATCAGACCCAAGGATGGTACCTTCATGCGTTTGGGAAAGATATAGGCCATGCTCCCCCCACAGGCTTCCAATGTTGATAGATATTGGGAAAGACTCTTTTGAGGGCACTAATTGTCCACCAAAACCTCTCAAGAAAATGCTTTTGCCAGAAGAGTTCACATCCAAATTCAAATTGGTCAAACTTGCGGCTGCACCTGTATCCAGTAAAATATTTGTATGATGGCCCCCTATCGAACCCTGAACACGAGGTCTACTGCCCTTGTCCCTGTCTAGCTGGCATACTAGGGACAAAACTGGGGCCTGACATCCCTATGGCTTCAAATAGGCATTTGTGGGAGGCGGAGCTTTTAATTCCTCTGGCCTCTCCGCAATTGCCTTTCCTAATTTCCTGATCTCTTTTATAAGTGGACCATACAATGTCACTTCAGGAGTTTGTTGTGTATCACTCTTTGCATTATCTATTTCTTGCTGTGGGGAAGGCCTTTTAGGAATGAAAGGCTTATTGTTATGCAACTTCCTATTACTCCTACACTGCTTTATAGTATGGCCTATAGTTCCACATCGATAACATTTCCCCATAAATCTAATGTTCCCTTCATTTCTCATCACCTCTGCTATTCTCTTTTGAGGCTTGCTATCATGATTGGTCTCCTGAATCCAATCTTTTAGAATGTTGACAAAGGCTTGATAAGAATCCAACAGCAGGTACACACAAGGAGGAAGATAGGATAAAACATGGAGAAACCACAGTGGCATGCCATTTTTATGGAGCTGGACATCAGGTACATGAACTGAGGTGGTGCGTGTTAGAGATAGTCTACGGTAATGATCAATCTACAATACAGACCCGATTGCTTCAGCGTGAAGCATATTGGATTTATAAATTAGAAGCCTTGGTTTTAAAGGGAATGAATGAATCGTTCAACTTACGAGCATATCTTTAATTGCAGTTTAGGATGCTATATATGTGTTGTGTCTTTTGTTGTTGTTTTTTGTTTATAATTATCTTTTTCTCTTTAGTAATTGAATGTCATTCTATTAGGTTTATCACGTGATTTGTGTCGATACATATAAAGTTTCATTGTTTCAAGCTAGCACTTACCTTCAGAGAGGATGATACCTACGGCGCTGGTTTGAGAAAGGAGGAGTTTACCTCCGAAACGTCACCTATGACGTAGGACTATTCTTCCGGCGGTCCGTGCAAACATTCTGCGATGCTGCTACATAAGGATTGTCAGTATGAACTTTGTCTTATTCTAAATAATGGTCTATTTACAGTATATTAAAGATTGTTGCACGTATCACAGGTTTTAATGATTTTTGTACCATTGTGACATGTTACTAAGGCCCGGAGAGAATGGTCAATATGTATGAGCAAACAAAGTTATATATAAATAAGAATTGATTAAGAAAGGACTGCGACCTTGTTTTGTTTGTTTGACTCATTACCAAGGTGCCACACAAGAAACTTCTCATGATGAGTAAAACCATTGAGCTGTCTCAAGACTTTTGCAACATTATTGTTGCAAAAAATACTGATGGCATTAGTTACAGAAGAATTTCTAAACTACTGAAGGTTCCAGTGAGCACTGTTGGGCTATAATACAGAAGTGGAAAGAACATTTCATAGTTACATATTTTGTAAGGCCGAAAAAATACAGACGTCCACCCAGTTCACCATAAACCATTCATGACCAGGTACTCCATGCAAGATTTAAGACAGAGTGAAAAAAATTATCATAAGCGTTGTCCAATAACCAAGGACTACCTATGGAGAGCTACATAAAGACCTGAAATCAGCAGGTTCAATTATTTCTAAGAAAACAATAAGTAATGCACTGAACTTCCATGGCCTGTATGCACGCTCACCATGCAAGACTCCATTGCTGAACAAAACATATGTTCAAGAATATAGTCTAGTCATATAAGACCAAAATTGAACTCTTTGGATGCCATAAAACACACCATGTTTGGAGGCCAAAAGGCACTGCTTATCATAAAAAAAACATACCAACAGTTAAGTTTGGAGGTGGGAACATCATGGTGTGGGGATGTTTTACAGCAAATGGCACTGACAGATTTAATATAATTGAAGGAAGGATGAATAGACAAATGTGCCGAGACATTCTCGATAAAAATCTGCTGCCATCTACCAGGATGATAAAGATGAAGTGAGGGTGGACATTTAATCAAAATAAGGATCCCAAACACACAGCCAAGGAAGCTTTCAATTGGTTTCAGAGAGAGAGAAATTAAAGCTGCTAAAATGGCCCAGCCAATCACCTGACCTGTATCCAATAGAAAATCCATGGAAAGAACTAAAGCTCAGCGTTCATAGAAGGAGCACGCAGAACCTTCAGGATTTGAAGAGTGATTGTGTGGAAGAATGGGCCAAAATCCCACCTGAGCAATGCATGCGACTAGTTTCTCCATACAGGAGGCATTTTGAAGCTGTCATCACTAACATTAGCTTTTGTACACTATAAGCACCACATATACCCACACACGGTCAAGATCCCCAATAAAAAATACACTGCCACCACCTTTCACTTTTTAAATAGGAACTCTACACCTTAAAAAAAAAGGAAACTAAGCTACCACTCTTCAGAGACTTTTGGGGTTCGTAGGCCAATAAAGCAAAACTATCAAAGTTTTAAGCATAAATATAATTAGTTACAAAAATGATAAAATAGCAAACATACATAAAACATGCAAAACAGTACACCTTCACCAATTTAATTGGTACAGAAAGTTCCCGTGGAGGAGTGCAGCATTGAAGATAAGCAGGCAGACCTACTCTTGGTGATAACTCCTGGATCTGACAATAGTTTGTGAACCCCAAGGTGTTTTATGGAAACTCCAAAACCCCCTCAGCTTCTCCTCCTACTTAGGTCACAAAGGGGATGGCTAATTACATGCTGTTGACACTAAAAACGTCATCATTTCATAGTCTCGTACCCAGATATCATGACCGCCAAGTTCCCAACCCAGGCACACCAAATATGAATATCCCAAGTTCATAATTTGCGCTGATTTCCATTTCTGCGATTCCCTAAAGCCGAAGACTCTCGCAAATGAGACAGGAGATGTGGCTGGGTTCATTGGTCATGATCTCATAAGTGGAAAACATGTATTAGAGACAAGATTTGTTTGATGTATAATTTTTTTCCATTGTCCTATGCCATGTGCTCAGCTAACAAAGGATGGTGGGTATGGTCTGTCTGCTTGTGTGCATTCTTCTACCTTTCCTACTTAACACGTGCTAATTGGCATAACTGACAAAAGATCCTATTAGGACTGGCATGCTTAATAACCCCCACTGATATCAATGACTGCAGGAGTTTCATAAAAAGACATGATACATAATTTACAATATTTATATACAAAACCAATAAGCAAACCAGAACTAAAAATTTTATGTCAGAGGCTCATTTTTCTCATATTCATTTTTACCACATAACTTAATGTATGGACATCTAAGGTTTGATTTCTTTGCCTATGTGGATTGGATGAATGGTTACCAACTTCTGGTGAGAATTTCAAAGCAATAGCACCTTGAGAAATATATTTACTTAGTAAATTGGTGACATGTTCAATACTTATTTCACCCGGTGTATATTTAATAAAGATTCTTGTTTAATAATATTATTTCTCTGTTCATTATTTTTTCATATTATTTAAAAATATTACACTATCATACATAAATGTGTGGTTTTGAAGAGACAAATTTGTCCATGCTGATCGTTATTATACAGTGTACTGCTGAGATGATGTACAGTATTAAAATTAGTAACAGGAAGATACGTTTTTCACCTGAAAAAATACATGCCACAGATTATGATGTGCCATGAAAAATGCTGTGTGAACCCAGCCCTATTGAGCATAATATAACACAAAGGGCCCCCGCCCCGCCCCCGCACCCGCCCCTTATTCAAGCCGGAATTGCGAGGGCAATCCGGCTCGCAATTACGGCTTGAATAAGCCGTGTGAACACGGCCTTAGGGTAAGTTCACACGGCTTATTAAACCGCATATTTCGGCGGACATTTCGCTGCGTATTGTGCTTTATACGTGCCGAAATGCATTCTGCAGTTACGGTAATTCATAGCTCTCATAGAGAGCTAGGGATTGCGCATCGTCTTGTACAATCATATTGTACGCATATTGACATGTCAATTGTTAGCGCCGATTACGTGCACTTTACAATGCATGTCTATTGGGCAGTCCCCGGGGGCCCCCCG
>JAODAL010045891.1:0-31481 GCA_025379985.1 Phyllomedusa bahiana | reverse complement strand
TCCGTACAGATGTAGCTGACACACCAGAATGTGTGTCATCATCTAAGTCAGTAAAACTAACTTCTTTTTTGTTGTTGCGGTTTTTTCTGTATCTCGGTGTAAACTTGAGAATGGACCTAGGTCCTCTTTCTGCCTTCCAAGTATAAACTTTATTTGTTCGATAGTCCTCCTGATCCCTGCGATATTTTCCTCTTTTTATTTCCATAATAGTTGTTTCCAGTTTGGTAATATTATTATTAATGCTTTCCTGTAGTTTTTCCTTCTCTTCTTCATCTGTGAATTCTTGTAATTTATGGTTCACTTGATTTATCTGTTCTTCAATTCCCTGTAAGCGGGTAGTTTCAAAATCTATGATGAGTTTCATGAGCTTTTTAGAACAATCCGATAGTATAGAATTCCAAGTAAACAAAAAGTCCTCTGTGTAAATGAAAGAAGGCATTTTCTTTATTCTTAAACCGCGGGGTATAATGTCCTTTTCTAAATACATATTTAATGCATTGCGGTCCCACCATAATTTCATTTCTTGTATTTGTAGTTTCTCCAGGTTATCAAACAGGGAAAACATGTTTTCTTTTTCCACAGAAAGATTTATATCGCATGTACTAAAGACTTGCGCCAGTTTGGCTTCTCTGTTCAGACTATGTGCCATGTTGATAACCGGAAATGTTACTATTCTTTCAATAGGCTAAAAGGTAGCGATTTTCTCAACGACAATACCATCAACTCTCCGGGGTTTATACATATCGTTGGTTTACGGAGACCACCACCACCATACCCATTTTTGGGATCTTTGGTTTGCTTACAGGAGATGTGTTGGGAGGTAGGATTAACACAGATGTCTTTAGGAAGCCGAACAGTGGTAACACTGTACTTAGGGGAGACAGCTGCCATCCCATTCACACAATTAACTCAATCCCCTATGGGGAGATGAATAGAGCACGAAGGATATGTAGTGATGACCTCAAATATAAGCAACAAGTTGAAACCATAGAGAAAAGATTAAAAACCAGAGGTTATACAGATGTACAGCTTAATACAGCAAAAAACAAAATGAAGGGAAAAACACAGGAGATGCAGCTAACAGAAAAAACAAAAGATGGGAGCAATAAAAAAACATGGCCTTACTTATTCCACTACTTACAGTATGGAATATGATTGTATTAAAATTTTTTTTTACAGAAACATCAATATCCTTAGACAGGATCCCACACTGGCCAATATCATAGATGAGGGGGTCAGAATGGTAGCTAAACGAAGTAGGACTATAGGGGACACTATTTCTCCCAGTGGTTTTTCAAGTAAAAATTCATCTGACAATTGGTTAACTTTAAAAGGCAATAATATATGTGGTAAGAAACTGTGTAAAGTTTGCCAATATATGAATAAAACAGATACCTTTGCAGGAAAAATGGAAAATAAAATGTATAAAATCAATAGATTTATCTCATTGTGATACAGATCATCTAGTTTACCTCATCCAAGCACCAGCTGTATAAATCTTATGTTGGAGCAGATCCTAAGCTGAGAACCAGAATCCAGGAACATTTAGCCGGCATCCGTAAAATGCAGATTACACATTCGGGTGCAGTCAGACACTTTGTGGAGTCACACGCGGGCGCACTCGACAGTTTCAGGTGCCAGGGTATAGAACGATTTAATCACCCTTGTGGTGGAGGCGACTGGGAACACCGAGTGCGCCTGCGTGAGGCGTACTGGATCCACACATTGGAAACGAGAATGAATAGTAGGTAGGAATGAATAATAGAAATGATCTAATGTATATATATTAATGATCCTTATTGTGTATATTGGCTTTTGAAATGCATAAAAAAGTTTCAAAGTATATTTAAATAATAATATCAGTAGCGATAACTTTATGTCAGTGTTTTTAATTTGGAGGAAATGACGTGCATGTTCACGCAACACCCCCTTCTACTATTTTAATGAACACAATTAGAATGTTTTTTGAACCGTGAACAAGGGCAAAAATTCCCCTTGTCCTGAAACGCTAGGTTTTTAACCTTTCTATGTTTGTACCGTCTGCACGATGAGTTTTGAAATAAATTGGAGCTTTTTTTTCAAACCTTTTTCCTGGACCTTCATGTTTAAAATGAAAAAACGCTGTGTACTGATGTACTGCAGTATATAGGCTTCCATTATCTCCATTACACAAAACTGTAGCACCACTAAACGTTTCCTTGTAATAATTTTATTGTGGGGTGGTTAACATAAAAAAGAATATCATGTGAACGGCAATAGCCTAAAAAATTCAAAAATAAATCCATTTTATTTTAAACGAGCACATACAGGGGAACATTATAAAACCCCTTCAGCAACCTCATTTTTTAGGACTGAGCAACTAAACCCTTTTTTTTTTACTGACGTACCCCAAGGCATTTCCACGCACTCCATATTTTAAAATAGGGTCTGCTGCTAAACAGACAAAGTTTGACATGTCAATTTTTTGGAACGGATCCAAAAGACCATCAGAAAGACACATGTAAACACACATTGGCGATCACTCTCTGATTCTATGCGTGTTTTACATTGAAAGCAACAGGGGCGTTGCTGGGTCCTAAAAAACCTGGCCCTTTTTTAATTTTTTTCAGTGGGGCTGGGTTCACACAGCATTTTTCACGCCACTTTGTGAACTGCGGATGTTTTTTTTACAAAAAAAAAACGAAAAGGGGAACCTTCAATGGGTTTGCCCCCCCTTGCTGAGGCAGCACAAGGTAGTGTCAGACATGCGTTTCCCAGACTGTCCCCCCTTTAAATTCTTAAGATGCAGCATTTTAAGCATTACCCCTTAAATTTTATTCTGAGCGGGTGTTAGCCCCCCCACCCACCAAAGGCTAGCTCCGCCCACGACAGTTATTCACATTTTCAACCTTTTAAAAGTAATAGTTTGTCATTGAGGTGGGCGGACTAGCCTCCGATTGGCCGGGTTTGAAAAAAAACTGACACCTGAAGGACTCTTCAAATTTAAACTCTTCGGGCTGAAAACTGCAGATTTGAGCATTAAATACCAAACATCTTACGAAAAAGGGCCCACAGCACGGAAACAGCGGGGTCGACACAAACCCTTGTTCGTCCCACAAGGGGGGAAAAAACTATGAGGGGTTCTCTTTAATTTCCCTTCACAAATTTTTTTCTGCATTTTCACAAGACGTCCATCCCCTCAGCAGTCCCGCACAATGAAAATCCCCTGACAAATTAAATTTTTCAAAATCGCTCACCCCCGTATGACAGTGCAATACTTAAATAACGTCACCAAAAAACACCATCATGGAGCAAATAACCAGAAAAGAATGTTTTACTAAAAAACACTCCTACAAAAACCCAAACCCAAAAATTATTACTGCTAAGGCTAAAATAATCCCGAACCCTGACCAAACACACCAACACATGTGAAATCACCCCGTACACAGCTCGAAGACGTATATTAACACCATACAGTGACCAGATAGGGTAAAACTAGTTGTATGTAGACGCCTGCAGAAAATAAGTGTTACACGGGGATTACATTTGGTACTACAGGAGACTCTTTTCTGATAGGAGCATTCACTTTCCCTTCTCTTCTCCACGGCCCCAAAATCAGATGACTTTTCCCCCCCCGGCCACGCTCCTCTCTGCAGAATTTACCAAAACCCAAAAATTTTAGAATCCTCACTTTTTTCCCGCACCTTAAAACTACATATTTCCCCAGTATACAGCTAAGGTAATATGGCCCCCCCGTACAAGCGGCAGGATATGGGCCTCCAGTAATAGCTAGGCAGGTAATAGGGCCCCCAGTATATAGATAGGTAATAAAAGGCCCCAGTATAGATAAACAGGTAAAAATGGCCCCCCCGTATGGATATAGGGAGTAAATGGCCCCCAGTATATATTTTGGCAGGAATATCCCCTCAGAAAAAAAGGTAATATGGCCCCCATTAATATAAAAGGTAATATGGCCCCCAGTATGGAAAGGCCGTAAATGCCCCCAGTATATAGCTAGGTAGGTAATGAGTCCCCAGTATATGTAGGCGGGAATGACTCCCCTATACAAAAATTAGGTAACATGGGCCCCCCTAATTAACTAGCCAAAAATGGCCCCCCAAAATATAATTAGGGAATATAGGGCTCCCAGTATATATAATTAGGGAATATAGGACCCCCCAGTATATAGAGTTAGGTAATATAGGGCTCCCAGTATATAAAATTAGGGAATACAGAGCCCCCAGTATATATAGTTAGGTAATATAGGGCTCCCAGTATAAAAAATTAGGGAATATAGAGCCCCCAGTATATATAGTTAGGGAATATAGGGCCCCCAGTATATATAATTAGGGAATACAGGGAAACCAGTATATATAGTTATGTAATATAGGGCCCCCAGTATATATAATTAGGGAATATAGGGCCCCTAGTATATATAATTAGGGAATATAGGGCAACCAGTAAATATAGTTAGGGAATATAGGGCCCCCAGTATATATATTTAGGGAATATAGGGCCCCCACTATAGCTAGGCAAGTAATAGGTCAAATAAAAAATAACAGTACTCACCTTTTTCTCGGTCAGCTCCATCTTCGTCCCGACACAGGCCGCGTGACATTTTCATGCCGCGCAGGCAGCGTGATGACGTACTGTGCCGGACGCTCCGGTGGCTCACAAGCCTACTTGCGACTCACGGGAGAGGTCTGTGGAGCAGGGAACGCCCGCCCTCTGCTCCGCGGAAGCCTTCATCTGTATGTACGTCGAGCAGAGGCACATACAGCTGAAGAGACTGTCGGCGCTCCGTTCCCACAGCAGCTGCTGGAGGCCAGCGGGGTTCAGAGCACAGGCAGATAAAACTGCCTAGCGATGCCCCTGGAAAGAAATGTAGATCACACTGCACATTATTTGATATGGGTTTGGGTCCATTTAGGGTCCGAAACACGGATCCAAACACGCCATGTGAACATACTCTAGCTTGTTTTTGTTTTTCCTATGTCAGCAAAGCTGAGTGAGGGCTAGTTTTAGTGGACAAGTTGTATTTTTTTATTTTTATTTTACATTATAAAATGTGAATACAAATAACATATTGCCCTGATTCTATGATTAAGATTATACAATTTTTTATTGGAATGTTATGCATTTGTAGTTTTGCTGAATTAAAACATGTTTTGTGAAAAAGTTAAATCATTTCCATCTTTGTTTTTTTTTCAAAAGGCAAAAAAAAAAACAACATATGTGATGCAGTTTAAATAAAATGTTCTCTTTTTCTACAGATCTAACCCTAGTAGCTATGATCCTCTGATAGATTAACCCCTTAAAGATGCTGCTATTTCTGGATTTTTCGTTTTTGTTTGTTTCCTCCCCGTCTTCAAAAAACCATAACGTTTTTATTTTTCCATCTACATAGATGTACAAGGGCTTGTTTTTTTGCGTGACAACATGTACATTTACTGTAATCATTAACTGTCTTACAAAATGTACTGGGTAATGCAAAAAAAAAAGTTTGTGGGGTGGAAAATGAAAAAAAAAGCAATTGTGCCATTTTTGTAGGGGTTTAGCTTTTCTTGTGTTTACTGTTCAGTCTTAATGATATGCTATATTTATTCTGTTGGTCAGTAAGGTTCCGCTGATATCAAATTTATATAGTTTTCATTATGTTTTATTACATATTTATTTAAAAAAATAAAAAACTTTTCGGCATTTTTGGAGTTCAATAACTTTTTGTTATTTTTCCTGTATGATCATTTTTTTGTGAGACAAAGTCTAGTTTTCACCTGTACCAATTTAGAATGGATGCAGCGTTTTGATTTTTTATCCTACGGAATGACCAAAAACCAAATATGACTTTTTTTTAATGACATTCACTGTGTGGGATAAATAACATAATATTGTATTAGATCAGACTTTTACAGGCACAGTAATACCAATTCTGTTCATCTTTTCATAATTTTTTTTTATATGGCAAATGGAAAATGGTTTTCTTTTATGAATTTCCAATAATTATTATATACTGTATATACTCAAGTATAAGCCGACCCGAATATAAGCTGAGGCACCTACTTTTGCCACAAAAAACTGGGAAAACTTATTTTGTTCACACGACGTTTTGCCGATCCGCTTTTGGATCCGTTTTGCGCAAGCAAAGCGGATCCGCAAAACGGATCTAACAATTGTCAGTGTGATTAATATTGCGCTCAATGACAAAAGCGCATCGCTGTTCTCACGGGAGATCGGCGATGCACTTTTGAGGGCTCTCCTGCACTGCGCTTTTCGGATCCGCTTTAAGAATTGACATGTCAATTCTTCTTGTGTTCTACGCAAATGAAAGCCCATATGGAATAATGGAGTCTGCTTTTGGCACCTGTCCAAAAGCGCACCACACTGTGGGTACGTATTGCCGGCGCTTTGGTTCCTGAAAGCGGATCCGAAAAGTGCAGTGCACAGCTGATGGATTGGCGGTGAGCGGCTGCAGGGGGCTGGATCGTGGGATTGGAGGTGAGTATGGCTGCAGAGGGCTGGATCGTGGGATTGGAGGTGAGCATGGCTGCAGGGGGCTGGATTGTGGGATTGGAGGTGAGTGGGGCGGCAGGGATCGGCAGTGAGCGGGGCGGCAGGGATCGGCGGTAAGCAAGGCGGCGGGGATCGGCGGTGCGTGGGGCTGCCGGGATCGGCGGTGAGCGGGGCGGCAGGTTTCGGCGGTGAGCGGGGCGGCAGGGATCGGCGGTGAGCAGGGAGGCAGGGATCGGCGGTGAGCGGGGCTGCGGGGATCGGCGGTGAGCGGGGCGGCAGGGATCGGCGGTGAGCGGGGCTGCAGGGATCGGCGGTGAGCGAGGCGGCAGGGATCGGCGGTGAGCGGGGCGGCGGGGATCGGCGGTGAGCGGGGCGGCGGGGATCGGCGGTGAGCGAGGCGGCTGGGATCGGCGGTGAGCGGGGCGGCAGGAATCGGCGGTGAGCTGGGCTGGAGACGAATGGGCAGAGGAGCAGGAGAGAGAAAGAGGGAGAGAGGGAGAGAGAGAGAGAGAGAATGAATATCCCCAATAGGTATGTAGATGCAGGCATATGTCCTCCATAGGCAGTTATAGGCAGTTTAATGTCTCCCATAGGCAGATATATGTCCCCATAGGCAGGTTATAGACAGGTATATGTCACCATAGGCAGGTTATAGGCAGGTGTATGCTCCCATAGGCAGTTATAGGCAGGTATATGTCCCAACAGGCAGGTGTATGGCCCCATAGGCAGGTAATAGGCAGGTATATGGCCCCATAGGCAGGTATATGGCCCCATAGGCAGGTATATGGCAGGCTATAGGCAGGTATATTATATGGCAGGCTATAGGCAGGCATATGGCAGACTATAGGCAGGTATATGGCAGGCTATAGGCAGGTATATGGCAGGCTATAGGCAGTTATATGGCCCCATAGGCAGGTCATAGGCAGGTACATGGCCCCATAGGCAGGCTATAGGCAGGTATATGGCCCCATAGGCAGTTTAAAAAAATAAAAATACAAACACTTACCTCGCTCCCTCGCTGCTCCAACTCCCGGGCGCTCTGTTCAGTGTTCAACACACAGGCAGGGTGATGTCATCAGGCCGCGCACGCAGCGCTCTCTGCTCCGCAGTGGTATCTTCACCTATATGAGCTCCGCAGGAGTTGCATACAGGTAAAGAGATCGCCGACAGCGTCTGGGCCACGGCAGCGCCCAGACGCTGTCGGCTGTACTCGGCAATTAGCTATATGCGCTCCCTGAGGAGTCGCATGTAGCAGAAGTGTCCCTGCTGGCGCCTGGGCCATCGCAGCGACCGAGCGCCTCACAGTGACCCGAGTATAAGCCGAGGAGGGATTTTTCAGCACATTTTTGTGCTGAAAAACTCGACTTATACTCGAGTATATACGGTAATAAACAATAAAAATTAAACTAATACCTGCACTCACTCTGTATAGATCAAGGTCAGCAAGTGAGCCTGTTCCATACAGCCTTAGGTTATGTCCACACGGCATAATTGCGGAATATATTTCGGCATATAATTGTGCTGCAATACGCCCAAAATAAGCCCTACATTTACAGTAATTCATAGCTCTCATTGAGAGCTATGAATACCCAACAGATCCTCAGCGTATAATACGCGATGGGGAAAACAATTGACTTCACTTCTTCCTGGTGCTTACACACTGGAGAGTGTGAAAATTAATGGGAGCTGGCTGTCAGTGTTTTAGGATACTTCTAAAACACCCTGCGTATTGCGTTGCATACAGTACGTGGCGCAATACGGCGTTTGAACATTCCCTTAATGTATGTTCACGCAGCATATTTGCATGGCTGCAATGCACCCGAAGAACGCCCAGCAAATACACTAAAATCACAGCACTTATTGAGTGCTTTGATTTCCCGGCGTATTCCCCTGCACACCTGGGAAAGTGAATGGGAGTGCTGTTGAAAGTACACACTGGCCAGCATGTTCTTTTAATAGCAAGCGTAAACCTAGCCTTAACACCTCCAAAGCCGTCAGGTAACACCCCTGGCTTTACACCACAAAAACTGGGAAAAACATATTTCATACTGACTGAGGGCATGTTCACATACGATGGAAATGCTACAGACTTTTTTTGTAGTAGATTCACATGTGGAAAATCCTCAGCTTATTACAGTAGCAGCAAAGTGGGTGAGATTTTAAGAAATTTTATCTGCACTCCAGAGAAAAAAAGATCTGCCAGAAATCTTTGTCGAAATTGACCCGTGGTACAGATAATAAATCCCAAAAGTCAAGATAATAATAACACCCCAGCAGCAAAAACCACTACTGGAAGTCATGATTGACTGGCACTCACACACACTATTGTCTTGATCCCACCGCTGCCACCAATCTGTCAAGAAAAGTCCCCCTCCCGCACACCCGAGGGTCGACGGCCTGACTTGGGGTGTATCGTGGCAAGGTCAGCCAGGTACCGTTTCACAGGCAAACCCTGTCTACACGGGCACAGGAAGACCCAAGGAGTGCGAGAGGACACCGTACTCGTCCACAACCCTGAATGGCTGGGAGAGAGCCGCTTACCCACGCTGGTTAAACGGCACTCTGCCAGGGCCAAATAAGCTGCCACCAGCTCCTCGTTTGGTTATAAGACCGGTCCGTTACTGACTTACAACAAGGCCAGGAACCAGCCTTGGGGTAGCTAAATTTAAACGACCGAGTAATAGGGCGGGTGAGTTCAATTATCAGGACAGACTAGCTCAGATTAAAGTTTATAGATTTAATTCTCCTTGGAGGGTGCACTAGACAGACAATATGTACACAGAGATAATATTATACAGATATTGGTCAGAGGTGCAAATATAAATATGGTTACCCGAGGTTGGCTTGGTGCTGGTCCCACATGTGGTCTTGTGTCTGTGTGGGTGCTTCTGGAATGCTGATGTCAGGTATCCCCCCCTCCTGAAAGCAACACTGGGCAGACCTGGGCTTCTGCTTAAAACACTACACTCCCCCACACACCCCTGGGACAGTCTACAAACTCCTCCCTCTCTGGCCATGCCATTTTTGACTGAAACACAAAAATGGACTGTACCGCGGCAGGGCATTGGGACAGAACTGAGCCAGTGCCACCATCAGAACCGGATGGGCCTAAGCTATGCCCTGGTACCGGGAATTCCTATCCTATGGGCTTCCTAAGGCCAGCTTTGTGTTTCTGTCTTACCCTGCAGCCTAGAACCGCGGGAGTGGCAGCGGGACGGGTGAAAAGCTTCAAATTTTCAAATATGAGACCGGGTTGCATCTGTTATGAACGGCTCTCCCATAAATCTTTATGAAATATCGGGGCCATTGGGTCTGGCCAAGTCTTTGTTCTCCAGGTCTGAGAGAGCCCATGTGTTTCAGGTGCTAATTAATGGAAATGAGGATCCTTTGTTGCGCAGGCCTCCCCTGCTGGGATGGCTTCCCCTCTGTCCTTGGTTCACTGGGGCTGAATGACTCTTGCATAATTGACATCTTCCTCTGGCAGGCCATTTACAATTAGCTGGGGGCTAATTGAGGCTTTCCTGGGGGAGCTGGGGTGGTTTGTGCACTTTTCCAGCTTGATGGTCAAGCCTGCCTGGCAGATTCGACCGAGCACCTGCGTCAGGTACTGGACGTGATCCTCCTAGGTAGGACTGAAAACGGCTATGTCATCCAGGAACACAGCCGAATACCCTTCAAGTCCCTTGAGCAGCGTGTTGACTATCCGCTGAAAAGTGACAGGAGCAATATTATTCATGCCGAATGGCATGACGGTGGACTCGTAAAGTCCGAATGGGGTGATAAAGGCAGAGCGTTCCCGGGCCTCATGGGTCAGGGGAATCTGCCAATATTCCCGGCTCAGACCCATGATGGTCAGGTACTTGGCCCCAGCCAGCTGGTTGAGCATGTCATCGATGCGTGACATTGGGTACGCATTGGTTACCGTGACAGCATTGAGCCCCCTGTAGTCCACGCAGAACTGGGTATTCCGATCCTTCTCAGGGACGAGGACTACGGGTGAGGCCCAGGCACTGTTGGATGCTTGGATGACCCCCAGCTTCAGCATCTCATCAGTCTCCTTGCGCATGTGCTGCTGCACTTCGGGGGACATCTGATATGCTGAACGCTGGATTGGGGGGTGATCCTGGTGTCCACGTGATAGACTGCTGACTCCGTCCTTCTAGGCATTGGTGAATAATGCCCGGAAGTCTTTCCCATTGGGCTGGGTAGGCGGCTGCCCGGGGCCCCATGAGCTCAGGGGCCCCATCAGGAGTCAGTGTAAGAACAAGCTTGTCATCTTTCATTTAAAAACAACAGAGGCTGATCCGTCTCTGCTTTCACTTCTGTCCTGTTTGTGTGGCAGTAATGAGAGCAGGACCACTGCACGTCCCCCCCCCCTTGGAGTCTCCTCCCCCGCTGGGAAATGTAAACACAAACTTCTTCACTTCCTCCCTCCTCCCCCTCATCACGTCTCCCTCTCTACCCCCTTCCCCTCCCGGCTGGCTCCCAGTGACCTCGCTGTGGCTGCCAGACAGTGACTTCTATCAAACTGCAGCCCTTCTCTCTATTAGATGAATTCTACAGGTTATTACGGTCGTGTGGATACCTTACGTGAGTTATGGGTGTCCCTGCGACCCCCGTGTCGGGTCGCAGGGACACCCGCACCTCTGCCCCGTCCGCAGCTGCGGCCAACGTCACAGCCCGGTACTCAGGCTGCGGGCGCTCTGGCAGCTCCGAGTCCCACTTACCTCGTCACACTCCTGTTTCCGTCCCGGCCGGGTGCGTGCTCACCCCCTAGTGCGCGCGTGCGGCACTACAGGCAAATTTAAAGGGACAGCGCGCCGGTAATTGGTCTCACCGGGCGCTGACCCTATTTAAGCCCTGCCCCTTCCTTAGCACCTTGCCGAATTGATAGTGCCCTGTGCCTAGAGAGGAAGCGTTCCTGAGTATCTTGTTTGTCTACTGTGTACCGTAACTTCTGCCTCCGTCCCTTGACCACGAACCATTGCCGCCTGTCCTGACCTTCTGCCTGTCCCCGACTACGAACCACTGCCGCCTGTCCTGACCTTCTGCCTGTCCCCGACTACGAGCCTACTTCACGATTCTGTACCGCGCAACACCTCGGCTGCCACCGCAAGCAAATCACATCAGGGGTAGCGACCTGGTAGCAGCGGGCTTTGGTGGAAACCGGACCTACTTAGATTCTGCTCCCTGGCGTGGCTTACACCATCGCTTGTGGTGGTCCAGAGGATCCACTACCATATCCGTTACAGTGTGCAGGGTAGTTTTGTTTTGTATTATCCACAATTTTTTAAATAAAATATATATATATTTTTTTCTACATTTTTGGTTTTGGAGTTTTTATATTCCAATTAAGGGATAATTATTTTACACTTTTTTTTTTTTTTTTTTTTACACTTTGTAATGTTTTGGCACATTCCTGTATACTCCTGTATGCAAATACAGTACAGTACTAATACATTACAATCCTGTATACTAATACATTACAATCCTGTATACTCCTGTATACTAATACATTACACCATGTATATCCTGTATACTAATACATTACAATCTGTATATCGTATACTAATACATTACACTCCTGTATACTCCTGTATACTAATACATTACACTCCTGTATACTCCTGTATACTAATACATTACACTCCTGTATACTCCTGTATACTAATACATTACACTCCTGTATACTCCTGTATACTAATACATTACACTCCTGTATACTAATACATTACACTCCTGTATACTCCTGTATACTAATACAACCTCAATTCCAAAAAAGTTGGGACACTAAACAAATTGTGAATAAAAACTGAATGCAATGATGTGGAGGGCCAACATCTCATATTATATTCAGAATAGAACACAAATCACAGATCAAAAATTTAAACTGAGAGAATGTATCATTTTAAGTGACAAATATGTTGTTTCAAAATTTTATGGCGTCAACAAATCCCTAAAAAGTTGGGACCATGCCGTTTTTACCACTGTGTGGCATCCCCCCTTCTTCTAACAACAGTCAACAGACGTCTGGGGACAGAGGAGACTAGTTTCTCAAGTTTAGAAATAGGAATGCTCTCCCATTCATGTCTAATACAGGCCTCCAACTGTTCAATCGTCTTGGGCCTTCTTTGTCGCACCTTCCTCTTTATGATGTTCTCTATAGGTGAAAGATCTGGACTGCAGGCGGCCATTTCAGTGCCCGGATCCTTCTCCTACGTAGCCATGTTGTTGTGATTGCTGCAGAATGTGGTCTGGCATTATCTTGTTGAAAAATGCAGGGTGTTCCCTGAAAGAGATGACGTCTAGATGGGAGCATATGTTGTTTTAGAACCTGAACACAGCTCTCTGCATTAATGGTGCCTTTCCAGATATGCAAGCTGCCCATGCCACAAGCACTCATGCAGCCCCATACCATAAATGATGCAGGGTTCTGAACGGAGCGTTGATAACAACTTGGGTTGTCCTTGTCCTCTCTGGTCCGGATGACATGGCGTCCCACTGTTCCATAAAGAACTTCAAATCGTGACTCATCTGACCACAGAACAGTTTTCCATTTTGCCACACTCCATTTAAAATGACCCCTGGCCCAGTGCAAACGGCTGAGCTTGTGGAGCTTGCTTAGAAATGGCTTCCTCTTTGCACTGTAGAGTTTCGGCTGGCAACGGCGGCTGGCACGGGGGATTGTGTTCACTGACAATACTTTCTGGAAGTATTCCTGAGCCCATTCTGTTATTTCCTTGACAGTGGCGTTCCTGTTTGAGGTGCAGTGATGTTTAAGGGCCCGGAGATCACGAGCATCCAGTAGAGTTTTACGGCCTTGACCTTTTACGCACAGCGATTGTTCCAGATTCTCTGAATCTTTTGATGATGTTATGTATGGTTGATAATGATAACTTTAAAGTCTTTGCTATTTTACGCTGGGTAACACCATCCTGGTAGTGCTGCACTATCTTTCTGCGTAACAATGGTGGAACTGGTGATCCTTTTACCATCTTGGCTTCAGAGAGACACTGACACTCTGAGTAGCTCTTTTTATACCCAATCATGTTGTCAATTCAGCTAATTAGTATTGATTGGTCTTCCAGCTGTTCGTTATATGCTCAGTCATTTTTCCTGCCACTTATTGCTACTTGTCCTAACTTTTTTGGCATTTGTAGACACTGTGAAATTTGGAATCAACATATTTTTCCTTTCAAATGTAACATTTACTCAGATTAAACTTTGGATTTGTCATCTATGTTCTATTCTTAATATAATATGAGATGTTGGCACCTCCACATCATTGCATTCAGTTTTTATTCACAATTTGTTTAGTGTCCCAACTTTTTTGGAATTGAGGTTGTACATTACAATCCTGTATACTCCTATATACTAATACATTACACTCCTGGATGCTCATACATTACACTCCTGTATACTCCTGGATGCTCATACATTACACTCCTGTACACTAATACATTACAATCCTGTATACTCCTGTATACTAATACATTACACTCCTGTATACTCCTGGATGCTAATACATTACAATCCTGTATACTCCTGTATGCTCATACATTACACTCCTGTATACTCCTGGATGCTAATACATTACATTCCTGTATACTCCTGGATGCTAATACATTACACTCCTATATATCCCTGGATGCTAATACATTACACTCCTGTATACTCCTGTATGCTCATACATTACACTCCTGTATACTCCTGAATGCTCATACATTACATTCCTGTATACTCCTGGATGCTAATACATTACACTCCTGTATACTCCTTTATACTAATACATTACACTCCTATATATTCCTGGATGCTAATACATTACACTCCTGTATACTCCTGTATGCTCATACATTACACTCCTGTATACTCCTGTATGCTAATACATTACAATCCTGTATACTCCTGGATGCTAATACATTACAATCCTGTATACTCCTGTATACTAATACATTACACTCCTGTATACTCCTGGATGCTAATACATTACAATCCTGTATACTCCTGTATACTAATACATTACACTCCTGTATACTCCTGTGTGCTAATGCATTACACTCCTGTATACTCCTGGATGCTAATGCATTACACTCCTGTATACTCCTGTACACTAATAAATTACACTCCTGTACGCTAATACATTACAATCCTGTATACTCTTGGATGCGCATACATTACATTCCTGTATACTCCTGGATGCTAGTACATTACACTCCTGTATACTCCTATATACTAATACATTACACTCCTGTATACTAATACATTACACTCCTGTATACTCCTGGATGCTAATACATTACACTCCTAGATACTCCTGGAAGCTAATACATTACATTCCTGTATACTCCTGGATGCTCATACATTACGTTACTGTATACTAATACATTACACTCCTGTATACTCCTGTATACTAATACATTACACTCCTGTATACTCCTGGATGCTAATACATTACACTCCTGTATCAGAGCCCATAGCAACCAATCAGAGTCCATAGCAACCAACCAGAGCTCGTAGCAACCAATCAGAGCTCATAGTGACCAATCAGAGCTCGTAGCAACCACTCAGAGCTCATAGTGACCAATCAGAGCTCGTAGCAACCACTCAGAAATCATAGCGACCAATCAAAGCTCAGCCTGCATTTCCTCTACTGCCCTTATAAATTAAAAGCTAAGCTCTGATTGGTCACTATGTGCAATGGAAACAGTTGTATTGTTAGATAGTATCAATAAATTTTGGTTGGGGGGCCCAGTGCACAGCTCTGCCCAGTAGCCCATAATGCTGTTAAGACGGCCCTGCCCAGAAGGTGTGTAGAGTTGCCCACAGCTGGGACTGTTGGTCCTCCAAGAGCTGTCCGCAAACCCCCACATCTTCTATGGATACACCTGCCCTGACCGGGGCGAGCATATCCAAGAGGGTCTCCGTCTCACCTTCCTCGGGCAGGTTGCACACGGAAAGGGCACATGCCTCCCGCTCATGATGCACCTTCATCATGTTCACGTGGAACGCCTTCCGCCTTCCCCGGTCATGGTCCAGGGTGACCAGGTACGTGACTGCGTTGAGCTGCTAGTGCACGAAATATGGGCCTTCCCAGGCTGCCTGAAGCTTGTGCTGTGTTACGGGGACCAGTACCCACACCTGACCCACTTGGTAGGTCCTCTTTCAAGTGTTCTGGTCATGCCACTGCTTCTGGTCGGCCTGGGCCCGTCGTATATTTTCGTGCACTACCTGCGTCAAGGCCTGCATTTTGTCGTGGAAGCGCACAACATACTCGATGACTGACACCTCCGGGGTTGCTGAGTCTCCTTCCCAGGCCTCCTTCACCAGAGCCAGGGGCCCCCAGACACGTCGCCCATACAGGAGCTCGAAGGGAGCAAAACCCGTTGAGGTTTGTGGAACCTCCCGGTAAGCGAATAGTAGGTGTGGGAGGTTCTGCTCACAGTCACGTCCGTGGGTGTCGACCAACATCTTAAGCATCTGCTTCAGGGTGCCATTGAACTGTTCACACAGGCCATTAGTCTGTGGGTGGTATGGGCTGGCCACCAGATGTTGTACCTGTGTCTACTTACTGAGGGACTCCATTAACTGCGACATGAACTGGGTCCCCCGGTCAGTGAGCCTTTCCTGGGGAAAGCCCAATCGAGAGAAAATCTCCAGTAAGGCGGTGGCCATCTTGTCGGCCCAAATGGACTACATGGCTACCGCTTCCGGGTACCGAGTGGCATAATCTACTACCGTCAGTACGAAGCGTTTCCCGGAGCTGCTGGGAATGGACAGCGGTCCAATTAAATCCACAGCCACCCTCCTGAAAGGCTCGTCTATGATAGGCAGAGGTACCAGTGGGGCTTTGGGCCTCGGCCCCGCCTTCCCCACCCTCTGACAGGTGTCACATGAACGGCAGTAGGCAGCCACATCAGTCCCCATCTTTGGCCAGTAGAAATGCTGGGCCAGCCTTTCCTTGGTCTTGGTGATCCTTAGGTGTCCAGCCATCGGAATCTCGTGCGCAACCCGCAACAACTCCGCCCTGAACGGATAGGGTACCATCAACCGTCGGTTCCTGGGCCACGCCTTTGGTGAACCCAGTCGGACCGTCACGTGGTACAGCCGTCCTTGGTCCCAGACCACCCGTGCGGTGTCTGTGTCCAAGTGTGGCTGTGCCGCCTGCTCCTTGAGAGCTTTCAAGCTGTCGTCAGCCTCTAACGCGGCCTGAAACTCTCGACTAGACGTGGCCGGAATGAATGAGACTGCCACGTCATCTGTTGGTTCCCTGGGACCTGTCTCCTGGCCCTCGCCTGCTGTGGCACTTACCTGGTGCCATGGGAGGACATTGTCGGGCCCCTGAGGGGCCTCCTGGCTCCTGGCACTCCCACTGTGTTTGACAGCGGTCATGGCCGCTGCACCCGCTGGTGGGGCTCCCTCCCCCTCGACGTCTATAAATTCGCCAGTCCGCTTGGCCTAACCTGGCCCTCCGACATCCTGTTTGTGGGGAGACCCTGCCCTGTGGTCTTTCCGGCGAGCCCTGCCTCACCTGCTTGCTCCCCAACCACAGCTGTCTGCCCCCTGTCTGTCCTGGCTGTGGGGAGACCCTGCTCTGTGGCCTTAATTGGGAGCCCTGCCTCGCCTGCATGCTCCCCCAATGCAGCTATCTGTCCCCTGTTTGTCCCCTCTGATAACACACCAGAGGACAACAAATCCCAGCAGGCTTGCTGGACACATCCTGCTGCCCCACTGTAGCCCGCTGACCTAATTTCCTCTCCACAGGATGGAGAGGAACACCTTATATCACCCACCCCCATATTCCACTCAGTATGCAGGTTAGTAACATTGTCCACATTATTAACTGGGGTGGAAAACACATTGGATTTAGGGGGAGCAGACCTTGGGGTGTCAGGGGCCTCAAAACGAGCCACCAGCTGCCCCAAGTCTGTCCCTAACAGAAGAATTCCTAGCTGGAATGTTCGAAGATACCCCCACCTCCCGCCCTCCCTGCCAAATATACCTTGGCTACTGGCAGCGCCGGCACAACACCTCCAATTCCGGAGATAACACGGGTCTTTCTGGGTATCATGTCCTTTGGGGACACCAGCTCAGGCCGCACCAGCCATCTCCGTGCCGGTGTCCAAGAGTCCTATGGCCACAGACCGGCCAACAATGACGGGCTGGTAGTTATCAAGGGGCCTTCCCTTACCCCCACCCACACACAAAACATTGGGGGCCTTTGAAAAGGGGACTGGGTCGGGCCCTTCTGGTGCTGGGGACATGCGGTCTTGAAATGTCCTGGCTGTTTGCAAAGGTGACAGTGTCGAGGTTTCCCCATGGATGTGGAAGCATGGGCTGGGGATCCCCTGGGATTAGGGGTAGGGACAACTAGCCCAGCAGGCGCCTTACCCCCTCTCCAGCTGGCGTGCGTCCTGGCCTCCGGTGCCCGATTGTTGGCATGTTCATCCGCGAGGTTTGCTGTGGCGGTGGCCCCCTCTGGTTTTCTGTCATGAAGGTGCTGCTGGAGGTCCTCTGGGCAGTTCCACAAAAGCTGCTCCATTGCGATGAGCTCCGTCAGCTGCTGGACGGTGGTGATCTCCAACCCCGAGGTCCACTGGTCGACTGCTCTCTGGAGGGCTTGCATGTGGTCAGCCCAGCTGTCACTAGGACCCCGCTACAAACTCCGGAGCTTCTTCCGGTACATCTCAGGGGTGAGGTTGTATTGCCGGATCAGCACCTGCTTGACTTTCTCATAGGTCTGGGTGGTATCGCTGGGCAGGTCCCCAAAGACCTCCAGGGCTTTACCTCTGAGACGAGTCCGGTCCTCTATCCCCTGATGAAGCCATTTAGGTGGTGAAACATGTTGGGGAGGTCAGGCATGAGATTTTAATTTGTGATTTCTCACCTCTTCCTACAGTGTCACCCACTGCAGAGGGTCTCACATGGAAACCTTATATGTTTTATGTCCATCAGATTAGGGATGACTGCCCAAGTGGGATGTTTTGGATCTCTTATTGGAGTTAGTAAATCACTGTATATATAAGGTTTCCCTGCTAATAGGTGGTGTTCCACCAGACTTGATAATAGAAAAGGAGTTATTCCTTCATAAGTAGAAAGGGATAAATTGAGAGGTTAGAAATCAGGTTTTTAAATAGTGTGTATCGAGGTTAAGTGTTATACATAATAAAAGTTACGTTTTAGTGCTTTATAGATTGAGAACTGATAGAGTATAAGTTTGCCTATGGCAAAGTAGTAAATATAGAACTGAGCCAGTGGCACCATCAGAACCGGATGGGCCTAAGCTACGCCCTGGTACCAGGCATGCCTAAACTATGGGCTTCCTAAGGCCAGCTTTGTTTTTCTGCCTTACCCTGCAGCCTAGAACCGCGGGAGTGGCAGCGGGATAGGTGGAAAGCTTCATATTTTCAAATATGAGACCGGGTTGGATCTGTTATGAACTGCTCTCCCATAAATCATTATGAAATATAAGGCCTTAGGTGTGGCCAAGTCTTTTTTCTCCAGGTCTGAGAGAGCCCATGTGTTTCAGGTGCTAATTAATGGAAATGAGGATCCTTTGTTGCACAGGCCTCCCCTGCTGGGATGGCTTCCCCTCTGTCCTTGGTTCACTGGGGCTGAATGACTCTTGTATAATTGACATCTTCCTCTGGCAGGCCATTTACAATGGGTCTGAGCTGGGGGCTAATTAATTGAGGCTTTCCTGGGGGAGCTGGGGTGGTTTGTGCAATCTGACTTGAGTTATGAAGTTGGAGGGGGGATGACTTGTCATATTTGAGTCCATTTTCCTCACACGCAACATGTAAATTTTTACTGTGGATTTGCTCCAGGTTTTCTGCATTGACTTCTATAGGGATCTGCATTTAAATCTTCATTTATGGCAGATTTTGCTGGAGAAATGTTTCAGATCTGCACAGAAAACCTTCAACTGCAGATTTTAAATACATGGATTCTTCTTTTTGTCAAGTGTTAGCATATTCCTCTATAAATTCCGCAGTGGCAGAATTCCACAAGAAATGCACAACAAATCTGCACAATTTGCTGCTCCAAATCACTTTGGGAAATGTTTTTAATTTTTTTTACTGCAGAAAATCTGCAGCATTTCTGACTCATTTGGACATACTGCAAAACTTCCCTGGTGGTCTAAGGAAATGAAGGGATTAATATTGCTGACTGGTCTAAAGTAGTATCTCCTTGTTTATTGTATGATAGAAGAGGGTTTAATATTTTTACATTAGGGTGCTTTCCTAGGTGTGGTTTTGGTGCGTTTTTTCACTTGCAGTACTGCACAGCACTAAAAAGGTTTTTATTACTAAACTATTTGGAAAGATGATACACATGAGTAATCAATTACTGTGGTTGAAGTCAGGTGGATTCTAAAAACAGTAATTGATCACTGATTTGTAACACCTTTTGTCATGTCAGAGGAGGTTCAGTGGGCCCTGACTGCCACTGTCCCTGCCTACTTGGCATGCTGCCCTAAATGGCAGACCCCAACTGGACGACAAACCCTATGCCATTACGTGCAGGGCCGTCAGGGGAACACAGAGTCAGACAGTCTGGGTCGATAATGGTATGGGTACATCAAAACCATGAATCAGAAACCAGGAGAATAACGGGAAGCAAGCCAAGGGTCAAAACACAGGAGGTAACGCGGTACAAAAACGTAGGACAGAAACGAAGTTGAGGAGCAAGCCCAAGTCTGGAAATCAGGAGTAAACAAGCAAACAATGAAATCAGGGGAAGCACAAGGGATAACCTTTCTCAGGCAAAGACTGACAGAAATGAGCGAGTTTAACTGAGGTGCTCGGACCCCACCCAAACAGATGATTGGTGCGGCCTCCAGGCCCTCCTATTGGCCAGTGCGACACACCCTATGACCTTATTAGGAGCTGAGCTGTCACTCCTAGGCTCATTAGCCCGGCCTCTCCCTGGGTGTGTCAACTGACCAGAGGGATTAACCCCTGCAGTGCCTTGCTGCTCCACGGCGGAAACGTGTGCCGTGACACAAGTTTAGATAACTAAGGGTGCTTTCACACGCAGCTGTATTAATGCTGTAAATTTCTACACAAAAAAAGCATCCAAAAAATGCATCAAAAATGCACTAAATAAATTAGGGTCATTTAGTTAAAAAAAAAAGATGGCGCAGGGTGACCTAATAACTCTGTATAAATATTCAGAGGTCAATACTGAGATCTCTCTCATGATCTATTTACAGTACTTCACAAAAGTGTGTACACCCCTCACATTTTGTAAATGTTGTATTACTGTGTATCTTTTCATGGGACAGCACTGAAGATATGACACTTTAATACAATGTAAAGTAGTCAGTGTGCAGCTTGTAAGGGCTTGTTCACATGGAGTTTACACTCCATGTTACATGCGCTTTAGGGATTCGTCTTGGGGTCCGCTCTGTCGGTCCCCAAGACGGATCTAACAATAGCAGTGAGATTCTCACTGCTCGCTGTGCTGAACACGGAGCGGTGTTCACATGAGGGATCGCAGCTGCGTGTTTCAATAGCGCAGCTCATCTCTATCTTGAAAAGAATTGCATGTCAATCCCTCATGTGCGCGCCGCTCCGTGTTCAGCACAGCGAGCAGTGAGAATCTCTCTGCTAATTGTTAGATCCGTCTTGGGGACCGACAGAGCGGACCCCAGGACAGATCCCTAAAGCGCTTGTAAGACAGAGTGTAAACCATAGTTGCCAACTTTCGAAAATAAAAAAGCAGGAGACTTCAGTGTGCGGCGCGCATAGTGCGCCGCGGCAAAAATTTGCATGGACACGCCCATCTTGTCGGTATGCCACGCCCCTTCAAAAAAGCCACACCCACTCCACCTAACTGCATAACGGCTTTGGAAGAAAGCCAGGTAGATGCCCTTATAGCCAGGTAGTAGCCCCCCATAACCAGGTAGTGCCCCTTACAGGCCGGTAGATGCCCCCTGATAGCCAAGTAGATGCCCCCTCTGTAGCCAGGTAGAGCCAAATTTGTAGCCAGGTAGGTGCCCCCCTTTGTTAGCCAGGTAGGTGCCCCCCTTTGTTAGCCAGGTAGTGCCCCCATTGTTGCCAGGTAGATGTCCCCATTGGTTGCCAGGTAGATGTCCCCATTGGTTGCCAGGTAGTGCCCCCATCGGTTAGCCAGGTAGTGCCCCCATCTGTTAGCCAGGTAGTGCCCCCATCTGTTAGCCAGGTAGTGCCCTCATCTGTTAGCCAGGTAGTGCCCCCATCTGTTAGCCAGGTAGTGCCCCCATCTGTTAGCCAGGTAGATGTCCCCTCTGTTAGCCAGGTAGTGCCCCCATCTGTTAGCCAGGTAGTGCCCCCATCTGTTCGCCAGGTAGTCCCCCCTCTGTTGGCCAGGTTGTGCCCCATCTGTTAGCCAGGTAGTGCCATCTGTTAGCCAGGTAGTGCCCCCATTGTTGCCAGGTAGTGCCCCAATCTGTTGCCAGGTAGTGCCCCATCTGTTAGCCAGGTAGTGCCCCCATCTGTTAGCCAGGTAGTGCCCCCATCTGTTAGCCAGGTAGATGTCCCTCTGTTAGCAGGTAGTGCCCCCATCTGTTAGCCAGGTAGTGCCCCATCTGTTAGCCAGGTAGTGCCCCCTTTGTTGCCAGGTAGTGCCCCTTTGTTGCCAGGTAGTGCCCCCATCTGTTAGCCAGGTAGTGCCCCCTTTGTTGCCAGGTAGTGCCCCCTTTGTTGCCAGGTAGTGCCCCATCTGTTAGCCAGGTAGTGCCCCCATCTGTTAGCCAGGTAGTGCCCCCATCTGTTAGCCAGGTAGTGCCCCCTTTGTTGCAGGTAGTGCCCCCATCTGTTAGCCAGGTAGTGCCCCCTCTGTTGCCAGGTAGTGCCCCTTCTGTTGCCAGGTAGTGCCCCATCTGTTTGCCAGGTAGTGCCCCATCTGTTTGCCAGGTATTGCCCCCTCTGTTGCCCGGTCGTACCCCCTCTGTTGCCAGGTAGTGTCCCCTCTGTTGCCAGGTAGTGCCCCCTCTGTTGCCAGGTAGTGCCTCCATTGTTGCCAGGTAGTTGCCCCCTCTGTTAGCCAGGTAGAGCCCCTAAAGCTAATAAAAATAAATAATAAAATCACTTACCTTACCAGGCTCCTGCAGCGCGGCCAGCTCCTGCCGATCTCTTCAGCGGCGCAGGGGGAAGTGAGAGCAGCCGCGCGTCACTCCCCTGCAGCCGCGCGTCACTTCCCCTGCGCAGCTGATCTGTATGCACGGCGCGCACAGACGCCGTACATACAGGGGGAGGGGAGAGAGGGAGCGATCCCTCCTGCCTCCTCCCGCACAGTGAGGACCGCGGGCGGGTGAGCGGCCGCTGCGGCCGCTGCACCGCCTGTAGGAGCTGGGTCCCGCGGCGCAAGAGTAGCGCACCAGCGCTACTCTTGCGCCGCGGTAATTTAAAGGACCCCCGCCGCCTGCAGGCGGCGGGAGGAATGCCAACTCCCCCGGGAGGGCGGGAGGGGACCCCAAAAAGCGGGACCCCCCCGCCCAAAACGGGAGAGTTGGCATGTATGGTGTAAACTCCGTGTGAACAAGCCCTAACAGTGTAAATTTGGTGTTCTCTCAAAAATAACTCAACACATCAATGTCTAAACTGCTGCCAACAAAAGTGAATGCACCCCTAACTGAAAATGGACAAATTTTACCCAAAGTGTCAATATTTTGTGTGGCCTCCATTATTTTCCAGCACTGCCTTAACTCTCTTGGGCATGGAGTTCACTAGAGCTTCACTGGTTGCAGCCACTGGAATCCTCTCTCACTGCTTCATGACAACATCATGGAGCTGTGGATGTTAGAGACCTTGCACTCATCCACCTTCCATTTGAGGATGCTCCACAGATGCTCGATAGGGTTTAGGTCTGTAGACATGCTTGGCTGCTCCAGTACTTTTACCTCATTTTCTCTAACAAGGATGGTATTTTTGGGGTCATTATTATGTTGATATACTGCCCTGTGGTCAAGTTTCTGAAGGGAGGAGATCAAGCTCTGCTTCAGTATGTTACAGTATATGTTGGTGTTCATGGTTCCCTCAATGAACTGTAGCTCCCCACATCCGGCAGCACTCATGCAACCCCAAATCATGGCACACCACCATGCTTGAATGTAGGCACCCTTGTCTTTGTACCTCTCACCTGGTTGCTGCCACACCCACTTGACAACATCTCTTGATCTCATCAGACCACAGGACATGGTTCCAGTAATCCATGTCAGACTGCTTTTCTTCAGCAAACTGTTTGCAGGTTTTCTTGTGCATCATCTTTAGAAGAGGTTTTCTTCTGGGATGACAGCCAAGCAGACCAATTTGTTGTAGTACACAGCGTATGGTCTGAGCAGGCAGCACAATTACATCATCATCTTGCTCCACCTGCTTCGCCGCCTGTACTAGGCTGTAAGCCTATAGATAATGTGGCAGAGCGACCTCAGGAGGTCGCATGTTTCTGCTACTAGTTGGAGTACAGCAGGAGACCTTCTTCAGACTTGTCACCGAGGACCTAGTCCCGATGGGGGAAGGAAACTATTTTGTGTTAGTAGCCATAGGTTGCTGACACATGTAGCTAGCATGGCTGCTATGTGGCCAAGTATGGGTTGCCTTTCATGGAATGGCTATAGTATTGGGTGGGTGGCTGTTCCAGCGTTCTAGGACAGGTATTTGGCAGGTCCCTAGAGGTCTATACAAAGCCTGCTACTCCAGGTGATCTGGGGGTGTGGTTTACTACCTGGCAGTGGATCAGCAGAGTAGCTGAGGAGAGACTCTAAACCCATTAGACTTGAGAGAAACCAGAACCAGTAGGAGACTGGTGTTGATTATTGTTTGTGGGGCTGGACTATAGGTCCAAATCACTAGTAGACAGGGACTCCAGGTGTAGTTAGGGGCCAGAAGGCCAAGGTTTTAGTTTATTTGAGTTTGTGTGCCGTGCTTCATCCTGCTGAGGAATAAAGCTGGCTGAGGCCAGTTTCAACATACGGCCTGGTGTTGGAGTGACATTTGTTGGTGTACCATTAACCGTTTATCAAAAGCGGCGATCCCATGAGCTAATGACCCCCTGAGACTGTCCAAGATGGCGGCCAAACATGAGTGAAGCATCACAATAGGTTTATGGCTGGAACTGGTGTCCTACAGCGGGTGTCATGATGACATGACACTGCCCGCTCTGGACTCAGAGAAAAGAAGAGGGTGGAAAGATGATAGGTGAGTATTATTCTTTTTTAAAAATTTTTTTAATAGGGGCTCACGTTGACCTACCTAATTACTGGGGTAGGCCCTGTCTATCTACCTTATTTCTGGAGGAAGGCTCTGTCTACCTACCTAATCACTGAGGAGTGGCCCTGTCTACCTGCCTAATTACTGGGGGGCAGCCCTGTCTACCTACCTAAATACTGAGTGTAGACCATGTCTACCTACGTGATTACTGAGGGAAGGCCCTGTCTATTTACCTAATTACAGGGGGATGCCCTGCCTAACTAACTAATTACAGGAGAAGGACCTGTTTACCTACCTAATTACTAGGGGAAGCCCTGTCTACCTATCTAATTACTGGGGGAGGACATGTCTACCTATCTAATTACTGGGGGAGGCCCTGTCTACCTACCTATTTACTGAAGGAGGCCCTGTCTACCTATCAAGTTACTTGGGGAAGCACTGACTATCTTCCTAATTACTGGGGAAAGCCCTGTCTACCTAACTAATTCCTGGGGAAGGCACTGTCTATCTTCCTAATTACTGGGGAAAGCCCTGTTTATCTACGAATTTTCTGCCGGGTGGTTTCCACACCGCTGGCATTCTGAAAATCTTCAGCCTGGTTTTTATCCGGAAGGTGTGCATTTCAATGGTTGAAGAGGTCGGGCGAATCTGCAAACCATGAACAGAACCGTCCCCTAAAACCATACAAAAGACGATAAAACATAATCCGACCGGTATTTTGCATATGCCGTGTGGACGCACCCTTTATGTCTATGTTGGGAACAACCTTTTAAGCTTCCTGTACACCTTCAGGTTTTGATCAGGTTTTGTTCTGTTTTTTTTATGGATTTGCTAAAGCCAGGAGTGCATTGAAACAAACAGAGAAGTAAAATCTATATTAGTTTTTTAAGCAAGTTTTGAAGCTAAAACCAGGCATGGATCACAAAGCTGATGAGAACCTGGACGTGCATAGCACCCCAACATTTGTACCTTTACTGATTATTTAGACGGATCACATGATGACTGTTTTATCAGGTGTTATTTTCTTTTTTTATAACCACACCTTTTTACATATTGAAGAATCGATTTGTAGAGACAATTAGCTCCTGTTTCTTCTGGAGTTGTTTTGGCGATACCATACATGAGGAGAACAGTCTGTCCTTCGTTCAGGCGTAAACATGACCTTGGTTTGGCTGAATCACTTGTTCTGTTTGTTAGATATCACTAGAGGGAAGCAGTCACCGTGCTGCACTGTATTATGTAATAAATATTATCCTTGGTTCATTGAACACAGGCGTGAAGCTACAATAGTTATATGTGATCTCGATCCAAAATGAAAAACTGTATACATATATACTGCATACATTGTTGTTGTCCAGACAACTCCCTTACCATTGTTAAAACTAATACTTGAATTGTTCTATCATCATAGACTTTTTAATAATAAATAGGAATATTGCAGCTTTCAAGTTTACAATGTTTCCATATGTGTCTGTCTACGCAGGCTGATACTTTTTTTTATATTTTTTTCATCTACAGTAAAGGAGTGACCAGAAGTATAATATATGATTGGCATTGTTAGGGTCAGTCCACATGGCATGGTTTATTGGTTGGATTTTAAAACGGTTGGCGGATTTGGAAACCAGAAACCGTTCCCATAGACTTTAATAGAAATCCGTTAAGTAGTCTACACTGAATGGATTTTCAGCCGCTGGCGTTCCGACAAATTTTGAACATGCACAATCTTCCGCAATTCAATGGTTATTGGGAGACAGCGAATCCACAAACTGAGTACAGAACCATCCCCCAAAACCATGCAAAAGACGGCAAAATACCGACCAGATTCTTAAACAGAATTCGACCAGTATTTAGTACATACCATCTTTCCACATGTAGTAAGAATGACACTTTACAAAGTGTAAAATAGATGTTTCATGTACATCAAATTATGCTGAACTGATCAAGATGGCACTTTCTAGAAAATGCATTTGGTGCAACTGACAGCATGCTAGAAGTGCACCAGCGTCTCTCAGCAGCTGCTTCCTGGAGTGTGGGACGCGTGGGGCCGTACTGGCTCTCACGGGACAGTGTTGGTAACGTGCGCAGGCGACCGTGGCACCGTGTGTATCGCGCCCACAGTGTCGTGACACTGTATTTGGCATCAGTGAGTGTCTTGTTATTGAGACAATCACTATCGGTGGACACTTCCCCCTTGTGCGGTCTGTAAGTCTCCCTGTGACATAAGTTTACTCTTGAGTCCAATTATCTTTTCTGGACTATTGATACCACACTCCTTAGGTATTATCATTCTTGTTGTGGCTGCATATTTTACTTTTATGTTTAGGTGCACAATTTGGGTGTTCATTTGAGGTGTGTGGTGCTGGTATTATTGGTGCACTTTCCACATCCTCCTGTCTCTTATACCCTTGTTTTATTAGTGACTATATACTCTGTAATACCCTTGTTTTATGATTATATAGACCCCCTGTATATATTCTTCTCCCTTTACAAATTGTCCCCTGAGGAAACCATTTTTTGACATCTTGGGAGGGTTGAAACATGTTGGGACATGGGGTGCATAGGGTCAGATTAGTGTAAGGGTTAGGTTCCGGACGGGAGCGTCCTTGTTGGGACTATCATCCCGTTTTTTTTGACAGGTTAGGTTTTCATTTAGACTTTGTAGGGATTTTCTATTGAGTGCACTCCTTGTCTGTTTTCGGCCTGGTGTTTACATTTTAATCATATATTTAATAAAAGTTATTTTTTAGTTTTTTCTCCCTATCTGATATAGTTAACGTTTTATTGGGGAACGGTACTTATCCCTGCATTGTGGGATTGTTTCTCTGTTTTTGTAGAAGTGCACCACAAGGAAAGCAGAGAAAGCAAATACACGGGCCGTACTCCTTAATTGCATGCTTATTCAAATACTTCGTACATGTCAATAGTACGCGTCATAAATACAGTGTACATGATTTAGGTACATAACAGCATGTTCTTACGTCATTTGATGCATGTTATTATTATTTCATGTGAAGGAGGAGATTAGATCCTGGCCTGTGGGAATGGCTTCTCCGACCTCACAGGACAGGAACCTAGTACTTTATTGCCACTGAATAAACACAATAAATTGATTGGCTGTAATATGGTATCAGTATGGCAGCATTTTATGAGCCAATAGTACACCTCCATATGCCTGCAGTTACATATAAAGACATATACGGCATGCACCATCTGACATCATGCTACAGAGGTATTCTTTTCTAGAAGCGTATCTCCATGATATGATGCTGTACGGAAGATGCATACGAGAGCACAAGGTTCTGTCTGTCCTATGACGGAACAGGAAACCAGAAATATCAGATGTGAATCCCACCTTAGGTACCGTATATTCATTACAGGATAAATACTGTATAATTGACTGGGTGGTCTCTGCTTGATAATGTGGGTTGTTCATGTTTTATTATTTTATCATAAATTACAATAAGAAAAGTTGACTATAAAAACTATTTGATTAATTGTGTGTCAGTTTATGTAGGTTGGTTGCAGTCATATGCATAAGGATAACTATGGGAGAAGTGTTGAACTGGGTTGCCTAAGGTCCACCAGTGGAGTTGATTCTGAGATCCACTGGTATAGAAAGTTCTGGGGGCCTGCCCTACAGCTAGTGTACATGACTCTTAGGCACTCACTCTTGCTTTTTGGCTCTCTTGCGCCACCTTTCTGCCTCTTCTGAGAATACATATGCAGATGAAAAGCAACTCTAGGTCTGCCTTGCTTAGGGGAGCATCAGTGGTTTCTCCTTTTCTCCTGTGGGCCAGTCTGAGCCTGTATGGGAGCACACAGGGGCGTAGAGGTAGCAGTAGCTACCAGGCCCTGCAGCTTAAGGAGGCCCAAAACCTCTTCTGCCACCTATTTATAAACAACACATGGTAGCTGGGGGGCATCATTTCAATTTCTGCATTGGGGCACAGGGCCCGGGAGCTTCAAGTTACACTTCTGGGAGCACAGCTTTTTCCAGGTGGATGGGAGATCTGATGCTGACATACATGAATGTACTACCATATTTTTCGGACCATAAGAACAACCAAATTTTTTTAAAGGGAAAATAGGAGAAAAAAATTTGAAGCAAAAAAGTGTGGGCTGAATGTGTTTTTATTGGTACCTTTTGGGATGAGTGCTTTTTCTAACATTTTTTTATTCCAATTTTTTAGGGATACAAAAAAAGACCAAAAAAACACAATTTTGGCATTTGGAATTTTCTATGCGTACAGTGTCGGGGATAATATGTTAAGTTAATAGTCGGGATTTTTAGGGGAGTTAACTTTTTCTTTGTAAAATGGCAAAAGTGGGTGATTTAAATTTAATTTTAATTTTTTTCCCTTTTTTTTTACCTTTACACCCTTTTTACAACCCTTTTAAACACCCTGCCTGCAGCTCTAAGTGTTAGCAGCAGGGACGGAGCTGGCTCCATCCCTGCTGTTAGCTGTACTGATCAGCCGCATCCCCCGCGTAAGTGCTCTTTGGCGGCAGGGCCTGGGGGGAAACGATGCTGTGGGAAAAGCCAGCACGGGGTTTAACCCTTTAAATAGTGTGCCGGCTTCACGCAATGCTCCTCTTTCACCCCCCGGCCCCCGAGAGAGCAGATTCGATCTGTAAGACTCACCCTCATTTTCCCTCCAAATTTGGGTGAAAAAGGGCGTCTTATAGTCCAAAAAAGAAGGTAATTAGTATCTGAACTATTTAGTACTTTCTGGTAGACTCAAATATTTAAATATGTAAATATTCAAAACAAGAAGGAAAAACATATTTACAAAAGGGGAGCGTTTTTTGTACTTAGGATTGCCCCCAGGTTTTGCGGTGCGTTTTCTGTGCGCCCCTTACCCCCCTTCGAAGAACTTTTCTGGCCAGTGCGTCCTTCTGAAGCATTCTCACTGCTTCATTTTCCCCGGCGTGTAGTCATTGGGAAGAACTGACATGTCCATTCTCTCCCCGGTGTGTATTGTGCGCTGGGGGAAAGAACAGGTATTCATTGCTCTCAATGAGAGCTTTAATTACCATTTTGGCCCCTTTAGGTGTATTGGGAAAAACAAAAACACGCCGAAATATAGACCAAGAATACGCCTTGTGAACATACCCTTATTGGCAAAAAAAAAAATTTTTTGGGGGACAAACCCTTGCTTAGCAAATCTTAAACCCTTAAATAAAAGGGGGTTGCCCAAAGTCAAAAAAAAAATGGCTAAGTGCATTAATTTACTTTATATCCCGCATTCAGCTTTGAAGTGGGGGTTATCTCTTGTTTCAATTTACTTCAGTTTTCCCGGGTTTGTTTTTTGATTGCTGCATCAACAGTGAATTATGGCCCAACCCGTTAGCATCACCCTCAGGAAGTAATGAGCGAGGGGACGTGATTAAAGGGGGAAACACACATCCCCACGGAGCCTTTGTTTGGGCTACGGGGTAAAGAAAGGGTAATACTTGAATTGGGTTGTTTACAGCAGTGGGTTGCCATGGGAAACCAGGGAGTAGGTTGGCCTGGTTATGTCAAGAGAACTGCAGAGGGGAAGCTGCATTTGGGTGAAGAGTGAGACGGAGAGAGAGAAGGTGCCTAGGTTGCAGAGCATGGGGGTTTGGAGATATTTTGGGTTCGTTCGAGAGAGTAGAAAGCCATGTCCTTGCATATAATGAATTTGTTAAAAGCTGAGAAAAAACCGGGGGGCCGGGGGGGTCCCCCCTCAGTGAGTGTTTGGGGGAAAGGATCATGGGGGGCAGCAGAAGTTCAGCAGGAGGGTGGGCCCCAGTGTAGGAAGCACTGGGGGGGAAGGTCAGGTGGCGTGAGGGGCAAAAGGAGGTTCCCGTTGCTGTGTGTGGATCTGATTTGTGGGTACCGGGCCGAGCGATGTATGTATGCAAAAGCGCTAAGGATGAGAGTAAAAGTCATACTCCCGTAGTTGTGTGAATTTAGTGTGGTGGACCCAAAGTACAAAATGGTTCTCCCGCAATTAAAAAAAACTCTTTAGGGTGGTTGCACAAGTTTGTAGGCCCCGGGGAATAGGAAAAAAAGCCCGGTGGGCCCCCGGGCTTTTTGGGAGACTGGAAGTTTTTTTAACGCATATACATCCCCAGAAAAGGCAAAAAAGCATAGAAAGAAAACAAAAAGCAAGAGCAGGTATTTGGAGGCAGGTGAGTCATTTACTGCTGCTGTGTGGTGGGTCCTAAAATAAATCCCCAGTGGACCCCGAAGAGTCAAATGGTGGGCCCCCCGAATCAACCACCCCTGGGCCCCAGAACCCAGTCCGACACTGGTTGCATCTGCCGCGCAGTTGGGGGGTGGAATTACCCACCCCGTGTTTGTTAGGGGAGTTCCACGGTTATTTTGGCGTAATTCGGGTGTATTTCACCGGATTGCCCCTTAATAAGTGGGAAGATGCTTTCGCAATTCGGAAAACCCTGTTCATGGACTAGGTTATGCCCCCGTCCCCTTTTCGGAAAAATGCGAATATTGTAAGGGGGAGATAAGTGGATGTCAATTTTTGTGGGGATTTTAAAGGCACAAGTAAGCATGTCAATGGGGCCCGAGGTGCCAGCCTCCCCCTGCTTTGGGAAAACGCATGTCAGCCGACTCCCAAAAAACCCCGGGGTATTTCGGCGCGTACTTATGGCCCCAATTGCGCTGTGTGAAACATACCTTTTCGTCACATGTATTTGTAGGAAACCCAAAAAATAAACCCAGCTACAGCCTATATTTAATATTTTTTATAGCTGTCAGAATTTTTGAACGAATCCCCCCGTTTTACACATGTCATATCATTAAAGGGTTAT
>JAODAL010045890.1:0-31481 GCA_025379985.1 Phyllomedusa bahiana | reverse complement strand
CCCCAAAGGAAAAAAAAATATCTGAATGTATACGGGATAATAAAAGGTATTTTTTGGCACCTATCAATTAACCTGTGGTTACTACAAATTTGCTTTATTCAAATTTAACTGCAAATTAGATCTATCAAAAAAGATTGACTGACCAAAGGTTAAAAAAACAGCTGTCTGAAATGTATACGTATAATAAAAGGTACTTTTGGCACCTATCAATACACCTGTGGTGACTACAAAGTTGCTGGATTCAAATTTAACTGCAAGGTAGCTATATCAACAAAGCTGGACTGGGCAAAATTGAAAAAGAACACCTATCTGAAATGTTATACTGATAATAAAAGTGGAGTTTTGCACCTAACAAATAGACCTGCAGTTACTAGAAAAGATCTGTATCCTAATATAAGGCAATGCAATGTCTAAACAAAGTTTTGGCTGTACAATATCCAGTATCCTTTATAGAGCTTGTCTGTGTTCGCCCGCGGGGCCCGCCCCCTGTCTCCCCCCCCCGTGACTTTACAGCGGTAGATGCTCCTTTAAAATTCTCTGCCTCACGACCTAAAATCTGCAAATCTCTGATCTAAGTTCTAAGGATCACAGCTAAAAGTAGAGCTGTCTCTGTGAAAAAATAGAATAATTTCGCTGAGCTGTTTGCTGAGTTGTTTGGACAGAGGCAGAGCGCACGTCCTACTGCTATGAAACGCTGACACACATCATGATCAGTCATGAACAGGAAGGTCTGTTCTATGTAAAACGAGGTCATGTGATTTTTCCAGCCAATCGCAACCATACACATCCCAGTCATGACGTTGCACACACATCTCACCCTGCTCTATTTCTGTAAGCTGATTTGCTGGCCGCCAAAATAACAGGAAGCGCTGAAAATGGCGCGATATTAATAGATTATGCACAGATTTTAACCTAAATTATCGCGTGATCTAAAAAAAACCGATCAACGTAAATACCGTGCCGATTTCAACTTTGTCGATAATAATCGCTCAACACTAATCAGGACAAAATCACTGTGGTTTGTAAACTTTTGATCAGGGTAATTTGGATGTTTTTGGTTGTCATTATGATTTAAAAAGAGAAAACACAGTAGTTTGAAAATAAATGGTTTCACCCAACCACTAACCATGAGTGGGAAAAAAAGTTTTTATATTAGCAATTTTATTCCGATTGCCAGATTGGAGTCAGGAAGGAATTTTTTCCCTAACATGAGGACAATTGGCTTCTACCTCATGGGGGTTTTTCCCTTTCTCTGGATCAACACTTTAACACTTTAGCAACACTTTAACAAATGGGCTGAACTGGAATGACGTATGTCTTTTTTCGGCCTGACAAACTATGTAACTATGTAACATTCAAATTTTCTGAAAAAGGCCAAGGAAGCAAAAATTCTGTCGGGGTATGTAAACTTTTGTGTCTACCACAATATATATATAATATATATATAAATATATATATATATATTAATATATATATATATATATATTATATATATATATATATATATATAATACTATATATATATATATATATATATATATATATTGTGGCAGAGCGACTTCAAGTGGTCGGATGTTTCTGTCACTAGGTGGTGTAAAGCAGGATACCTGCAATCAACATGTCATTAAGGTTACCTGGCCTTGGTGTGGTAGGAACCATTCAGGTATGTTGTCAGCTACAGTAGGCAGTTGGCAGCCATGTACAGTTAGTATGGCTCATGCATAGAAAAGAATACGTTCGCTTCACCCTCTTCTGGCTGCCTTCACATGGCAATCTCAAGATATAAATTCCAAGCGTGGTTGAAAGATGAGCTCGGAGATAGCCCATGGATTCACTGGGCAGTACAGCATGTAATAAAAAAATAGAGATTCTCCAGCTCCGTCACATTAAAAAAGTTTTCTTTATTCCAAAAGTTTAAAAATCCATAATATACTGTATGTAGCAAGTAGCTACAGCTAACGCAGAAGACACCGTTAGCAAATCTCCCATAGAAAGAAATCTATTTCTAATACTGTTTGCTTGCTTCAAATTTTTTGGATTGAAGAAAAGTTCAGTTTTCCAGTGTTACCGTTAGAGTTCTTAAATAAGACACCGTTAGCAAATCTCCCATAGAAAGAAATTTATTTCTAATACTGTTTGCTTGCTGCTAATTTTTGGGATTGAAGAAAAGCTCAGTTTTTCAGTGTTGCTGGTAGAGTTCTACCATAAGAGATCATTAACAAATCTCCCATAGAAAGAAATCTATTTCTAATACCGTTAACTTGCTGCAAATTTTTGTTATTTAAGATAATTTCATTTTTCCAGTGTTGTTGGTAGAGTTCTTCCATAAGAGACTGTTATAAAATTTCCCATAGAAATATATCTATTTCTAATACATTTTGTGTGCTGTATATTTTATTACATAGTTAGTAGGTTGAAAGAAGACACATGTCCATCGAGTTCAACCAAGGGTGGGGAAAATGTGGGTGAGGGAGAGAGACAAGGACTTAAAGCCCAGGCTCTCCACTGGTTAATGCCCCGAAACCCACAAGGCAAGAACCAACCTGCTCCAGTATAGACCCTATATCTGACCCCAGAGCCGCCACCGGCCAGGATCCAGAATTTTACCTAGCTACGTACGCATTAATATTCTTTAGTTCCAGGTAGGTATCTAAGCCTTTCTTGAAACTCTCTACAGTTCCTGCCGTGACCAGCTCCTCAGGCAGGCTATTCCACAGATTTACAGTTCTTACAGTGAAGAACGCTCTTCTCCTCTGGAGATTAAATCCTTTTTTCTCTAGTCGAAGGGAATGTCCCCTTGTCTTTTGAGGGGGCTTCACCTGAAATAATTTTTCCCCATACTTTATTGACAGCCCAAAAGTTCATTTTTGCTGTTTTTTGGGTAAAGCTAGTACAGAAAACACTGTTAACAAATGTCCCACAGAAGTAAATCTATTTCTAATACTGTTTGCTTGCTGCAAATTTTTGGGATTGAATAAAAGTTCAGTTTATCAGTGTTGCTAGTAGAGTTCTTCCATAAGAGAACATTAACAAATCTCCCATAGAAAGAAATCTATTTCTAATATTGCTTGTTGCAAATTTTTGGAATTGAAGAAAAGTTCAGTTTTCCAGTGTTGCTGGTAGAGTTCTTCCATAAGACACCGTTAGAAAATCTCCCATAGAAAGAAATCTATTTCTAATACATTTTGCATGCTGGAAATTTTATTGACAGCCCAAAAGTTCATTTTTGCTGTTTTTTGGGTACAGCTAGTACAGAAAACACTGTTAACAAATGTCCCACAGAAATAAATCTATTTCTAATACTTGTTTGCTTGCTGCAAATTTTTGGGATTGAAAAAAAGTTCAGTTTATCAGTGTTGCTGGTAGAGTTCTTCCATAAGAGAACGTTAACAAATCTCCCATAGAAAGAAATCTATTTCTGTTACTGTTTGCTTGCTGAAAATTATTGGGATTGAAGAAAACTTAATTTTTCCAGTGTTGGTGAGTTCTTGCATAAGAGACGATTAACAAATCTTTACCTTTTTAATATTAATCTTTTTGAACATGGAGTGAACTAGAGGTGGTAAGCAAGCAATGAGGGGCGTAGGACGTGGAGCTAGAGGTATGAGAAAAGTCACTGCTTCCAGTACTCCGGACAACACACAAGCGAGCACATGGTCAGTCGCAGGACCGTCAGGCCTGTCATCACTTGGTTGATTCCTTGTGCGTCTCATTACTGAAGAGTGTCGTCAATCTGTTTTTCAGTGGTTAACACACCCTGCATTAAAACGTTTTTACCTCCTCTTCCTGTCAGTCTCGGGCACAGCACAGATGTTATCATCATCATCAGTACAACCTGAAGGCCAAATGTCATCCAATATACAGACTGATTCAGTATTCTGAAGAGCTATTTGATGACACAATGCGGTTGGGGTCAGAAGGCATTTCAAAAGATCAAGAGGCCAAAGAGTATGATTTTGTCTGTTCTGATGCCCTCAGAGGAGGAGAAGGAAGCTGGTCTGTCTCCAGAAATATCAAGCGGTCAGCGGTGCTTCGCAATGCATGTGGCTTCCAGCCCACAGTTTGAGGATGTAGACTGTCAGGAAAAGGAAGTCACCTGTGATGATTAGACATTAGCGCATTTCTCAAAAATTCCATTCGGCCGATTCACCAAATTTCTCCCAAAAATTTGTTTCAATCCGAATTTATTTGTGATGAATTGCGTTAAAAACAGCTATTTCCTGGCTGCAGAGAGCCTGTGTCTTGTTATAGAACATTGTGCCATGCATAAATATGCATGGGGAATGTGGTATGGTATTGAAACAATGCTGAGTTTTAATATTACATGCAGATGACAGGCGCCGCTCTTAGAATTGCTTCACACTTCACTTATGGGGGCAAAACTGTCCAAATAATGAAGTGGGAACACCGCCTGACAGGGTAATGTCAGCGCCAGCTAGAAAGAACCGAGCAGAGGGCCAAGATCCTACTAGCGCGTCAAACAGCGCACGCCATTTACACCCTCATCAGATGATTTCACCGATTATGACAGAACCCGTTCTGTTAAATGCTGTTACATCTAGCGACAAGCACCCCCCCCCCCCTCGAAAGAGTGGAGAGGGTGTCAGTAGTAATTTAGCGTTGATGTCACTGATCATGTTGTCCTTCCTTTGATCCGTCAGTGTCCGCTTTCAATCGGTCAATAATCCATCAGTAAAGCCAAAAAGAAACAGGAGTCCAAAACAGAGATGAAAAGTAAATGGAATATTTGCATGTCTTCTATGTTTTGTATCCACTCATGCTTTTGGCTACCTAATTATCAGACAATCCTGATGCAAACAAAGGACCATGTCATACTGGCCTTACGGCTTCTCTGAAGACACAATCGGTTGTGTTTGTCCTTTTCATTCTTTCTGTCAGATTAAAAGAAGGGGAAAATCAAACACCAAGGCAACATCATAGAGTGGTGGAGGGTGGAAACAGCATTAGGTAACCACAGGGTGTTTGAGTGTGACAGTGGTCAGCTGGCAGCAGCATGAGTAGGCCACAGAGTGGCACATTGAAAGAGTGTAGAGGTGGCGGCAACTTGAGTAGGGCACAGAGTGGCACAATGACAGATTGTGGAGCTGGCAACAACATGAGTAAGCCACAGAGTGGCACAATGACAAATTGAGGAAGTGGCAGCAACATGAGTAGGCTATGGAGTGGCACAATGACAGACTGAGGAGGTGGCAGAAACATGAGTAGGCCACAGAGTGGCACAATGACAGATTGTGGAGGTGGTAACAACATGACATGAGTAGGCCACAGAGTGGCACAATGACAGATAGAGGAGGTGGCAGCAACATGAGTAGGCCACAGAGTGACAATTGACAGATTTTGGAGGTGGAAGCAACATGATTAGGCCACAGAGTGGCACAATGACAGATAGTGGAGGTGGCAGCAGCATCAGAAGTCTACATAATGGCCTAGTGAAGAGTGGGGAGGTGGGTGGCAATACCAGTCCCTGGTAAAGATGGTGGGTGGTAAAAGGAGTAATTGGCTGCAGATGTGTGGCATCAGGAAGGTGGCAGAATCAGAATAGTAGCTGAGGCAGGTAGCCAGAAGAATCCATACTAATTTGTCAAAGTTTTGGTGAAGCCTCATGGCTGATCTAATCTGATGCATCAGGCATTGGTCTGTGGAAATCCTGGCTGATCCACGCCTGAGTCAATGGGAGATGATGTTCAGGTTAATTTTTATAATTATATAGTTGGAGAGAAGCCGCAATTTCCTTCCCAAAGAGTAAAATGGATTAGTGGAACAACTAAGTGAAGAAAATTTGGCTCTAAGAGTTACAGAAGAAATTAACAAGCAAAAATAACTCATTCCTTTAAATGGCTAAATGAAAAGATGAGGATTGCATAGCTATACGAGGTGCAGCAGTAGCAGCTGCTATGGGGTCCCTTTGACACATAATACACCGGTATTGGAAATGACACATGGTAACTGGCAAGAGCCCCTACCCAACTTTTTAAACCGGGGGCCCAAGAACGGGAAATGGGTGGCGAAGAACACCCCAGGGAACAGGGGTTCAGTGCGGGGCCCCAAATTTAAGGAGGTTCAGTGGTACCAGGCTGCCATCGGTCTTTTTAACCAAATTTCAGGGCCCCCATGCAGCAAAAACAAAGGGGGGCCCCCACTCATTACAGTTCCTATTTTTAACATATCGTGGGCCCCTTTTTTGTTTAAAGGGCCCCACTGAAAAGGAAAATTTTGTATTGGCCCCCCTGCCAGTTCCCATTCCCATTTACACTCCCCGGTGTCTTCTTATGTGAAAAGGGAATTTTTTGGGCCCCCTCGGAGAAAGGCCCCTACGGTTGCTTTTTTTTGCCCCTTCTTAACTATGCCCCTGCCAGTAAAACCCTTTGGGGAAAATTCTTGGGCCCGGGTGCAAAAAGTAAAATGGGCTCCTTCCCCAGTTTCCTGTGCCTCAACCCAAACATTAAGGGAAATCCTAAAGAACATTTTTGCTATCTAAAACAAAAAAAACTTTGAGATTTTGGTCACATTTTTTTGTCAAAAAATGTTTAAAACTGCCCCACACTTTCAAGTGAATCAGGTGGGGGCAGTCCTATGCTACTTTACCCTCTCAATAGAGGTTTCGTGTGTATAAATTTAAAAATTTGGGCCCCGAAACCCGCCAGGCCCCAGGTTTTGCATAGTGTTTTTTCAGAAATTTTTTTTTTTTCAGAACCAATTGTATTTGGTGTATATTGTTTTTAAAAACTATAGGGGAGGAAGGGGTGCTCCATTTTGGTTTTCTGATAAAAAACCCCACTTTACGGGCGTTTTTAAAGAGTGCAGCTTGAATTTTGGTTTTTTTTTAAAATTTTTTTTCCTTCGGATAATGGAGGTCGGTTGACCCGTGAGGGGCTGGTTTTTTTGTTTTTCTATTGAGAGGTAAAGATAGCATAGGGACGCCCGACCTAGATAACGTTGAAAGCGGGGGCAGCAAAACATTTTTTGATCAAAAATAGGGAACCAAGAATCTAAAAATTTTTTTTAACCTAACGCACACCCCCAAAACTCCACAGGGTGAAGCCCAAAGACTGGGGAAAGGGAAACCCCAGAAATAAAATTGTACCCCTGCCCCAGGGGAAGACAGAACCCAATAGGCAAGCAGTTGGTGTGAAAAAAATTTAACTGTGGGAGCAATAATTAAAAATGGAAAACATAGAAGACCATGATAACTCCTTCCATCTGGGGTCCATGAAATCCACCCCTGGGTCAAAAAAGATCATAAAAACATGAGCAAAAATCCCAGAACCACATGGGGGACCTACTGAATACCTGCAGAGGCGGGACCAACGTGACTAAGCTACCACATAACACCGCAGTGCCAGACTGTCCCCTCCTTTTAACCAGTATATGTCTTGGCCCGTTGAAGATTGGTAGAGAGCAAATTTTGGTGATCCCGAAAGTACGGGAGAGATGTCATAGGTCCCGATGAAACCAAAGTACAACTGTTTTGGAGAAAAAGAAAATAGATTTTTTCTATAGGATTGTACTACGGTGTCTTCAACAGTGGCCTGACCCCCAAAAAACCAGCAAAAAGACCTTTTTGGGCACTCAAAAATTTTCAAAAAAAATGAGTATTTGAAAAAAAATTTTTTTTGAAATAAAATTTATAAATGTCTTTTTCAGTGGCCACCCCAAAATCACAAAAAGATCTTGAAACTCAATAAAAAATTGCAGCAAGCAAAACCAGTATTGAAAGCAAAAATTTTGATAGCGATTGCAAAAGGTTCTTCTGCAGATGTACCCCTAAAACACAGGGAATGAACATTTGGGCACTCAGAATAAATATGGGAAAGATGAAACCCAGCAATATTAAAGTCCCTAACTTTTGATGTCCAATGTTCCCTAAGCTTGCTGTTTCCCCCCCCTCCCAACTAAGGGTTGCTAATACGGCAGAACGGGCAGTACTCCTGTCACTAGTTACTAGTCGGTGACATCGGCAACCGGGGCAATAAAATCTTCAGAGATCCACGCTTGATTCATATTGATAAATGTCAAACAATCCACATTCTCAGGGGAAAGACAAATACGTTTTTCAGTTATCACCCTGCCAGCTATGCTGAAGGTGCGGTCTGAGATAACACTGGCTGTCGGACAGGATAAAATTTGTATGGTGTGTCGAGCATGCTCAGACCATTCATCCATTTTGGACAACCCAGAAGTTTGAAAAGGGCCAGATCAAGTCCAAAAACCTTGGTGTGGGTCCGAGGTAGTCATGGACCATGGTCTTAAGGCAGTCTCTGTGTGTCCGAATGCTGCCCTACCTTGCAGGTGTTGCTGAGGTGGTAAAAGACTAGTGAAAAATGTCACCCAGTACACTTCTGCCACACTGCCTGCTGCTGCGGCAGCTACTTGCCATTCTACTGCTGGCCATGGACGTCTTTTCTCTCGGGCAGGTTAGGCGGTTGCCCGGGTGCCCCATGAGCAGAGGGGTCCCATCCAGGCAGCCACCTACCTTGCTGAGTGAAACAGGAGTTCGTAGTTTCTCTCTTCACTCTCTCTCGCAGTATCAGTGCTGATTGCTGGGTAGCAGTCCTCTCCTCTGCTGTTCCAGTAATCAGCCTGTACGGGGAGAGAGAGAGAGACAGCTCCTCTGAGGAAGTGCTGCAGGCCTCTCCTACAGACCTGCCGACATGAGTAAACTTCCTCATCAAGTGTGGTGGAGGTCTGTGTCTGCTGCTGAGCTTCTTACAGGGAATGAGGGCCCCATAAATCACAGTCACTGCAGGATGGCAGACATGCAGAGCTTCACTATTCCTGGCTACTGCTGTGCAGGTTAGTGAATTGTATAATGTACAGTAAGAAAAAAAAATACATACAATTTAATTAATTTCCTGACTGTCCAGATAGAAAAGATAATGTTTGGGGGGAGGACAGATCAAAATGAACCTCATAAATTCCTCCTTCCTCTCCTATCCCAGATTCTATCATTCCTTTTCTCCATCCTTTCTCCACCTTCCTTTTTCCTCTCTTTCACTAGCATTCTTTTGTACATAACATTACGTGTGCTCTAACTCTTTTTTTACTGAACAGTTGAACACACCATTAGGGAGTGTTTACATGGCAAAAACAAAATACCGGTCTTACCACCGAAGGGTAATCGATACCGGTGGTGTCCACCTCTGCCTCATCATCCTCCTCCACTTCCTCATCCTGACCATCACCAGAGCCCTGGCTAGCATTATGCGCTCTACTCTGTGAGCTGAACTGCCATCCTGCACTCGCCCTGAACCTCGAACCACCGCCTAAAGAAGACAGAGACAATTGGGAAACAGTCAGGCCTTCTACATCCTCTGGCGAGTAAGGCTCTGTGTCCGCCTCATCCTCCTTCTCCTCCATAACTGCCAGGACCTGCTGGCGCAGAGTGTCTAATGCTTGTTCCAGTAAAAATATGACCACAATGGTCATGCTAACAATGCCATTTTGGTGGCGTCTTAAAAACTTGTTGACACGTGAACAATGAGGCGGTTGATGGGGAGGCCCAGATGAAGCTACAATGCTGCCAGTTGTGCTGAAGCAGGGTGCGAGCGCCGGAAGTGTGAGCTAAGATCTTGAGCCTTCCTTAGCACAGTCAAGACCCGGGTAGCGCTTGAGAAATTTCTGCCCAACCAGGTTCATGACGTGTACCAGGCAAGGGATGTGCGTAAATCTACCGATCCTAAGGGCAGCAAGGATATTTCTTCCATTGTTGCAAACTACCTTGCCTGCCACCAAGTTCTTGGCACCCAGCCACTGGTCGGTCTGAGTGCGCAGAGCCATCCACAGCTCTTGACCTGTGTGTTGACGGTCTCAAAGACAGATTAATTTCAGAACGGCCTGGTTTCTCTTGGCACGTGATGCTACTCATCGAGTTTGGGGATCTGGCCTTTGCATCATTCCTGCAGTGTGGAAGATTGTCGACCGAGACCCATTACCAGAAGCACTGTATTCCACCAAACTCACCCAGTGAGCAGTCAGTGAGATGTAACGCCCTTGACTGTGCTTACTAGTCCATGTGTCTGTAGTGAGATGGACTTTGATGGACACAGATGCAGCCAACGCGCTGGAGATCTTTTCTGCAACATGGCTGGCCAGGACAGGGACAGCTTTTCTGGCAAAGAAATGCCTGATCAGCATCTGATACTGGGGGCATGCCAGGGCCTGGCAATGCTGACATTCAGGCTTTTGGCTTTGGGATGGTTGGGGTGAAAGCATTTCTTATGCTCCCACATCTGGTACACAGAAGGCTGGCTGCCAGACTGGCTGCTGTACAGTGTGCAGGTCACACTGGTGGAAAGGGAAAGTGTAGGCTGTGTTGCTGGCGGTGGGAATCGACCGACAGTGTCTGGGACTGGTAATGGTGCTTGCTCATGCTGCTCCGGCACATCGGCAGCAGAGGACCACTAGGGCTAGGAAGTGGCCCGGGAGGCAGAAGATGTCACAGTGGTTAGAAGCCCAGGACCTGTGTGGCCTTTTATCTCCAAGTGACTCTCCCACAGCAATTAATGCTTTACATGCATGTGCCTGTTCATGCTGGTGGTGCTTAAACTCTTTATATTCTGTCCTTGACTGATGCGTTGAAAGTAAATTTGGCATATGATGTCAGACGGAGAATCTGAGGCTTGATCAAAAAAGGCCAAGGCAGAACGGCGTCCCCCAACATAGGCTGATATGCGACCCGTTGGAATTCCGACTCCAAATGTTGGTCTGACTCTATGAACAGAGAAAGGCCATTAATGATTTCATAATGATAAAAGCGGACAGGAGTACTCCCCTGTGTAATTTTAATGTCAGCCAGTGGCAGCTCATGCGTGACACCTGCCATTTGCTCACACCCTTTGAGGTGTTATTTTTCAGTCGCCAGGACTACGGGATGAACAACGTCATTCCACTGCTTCATGTCCTGGAACAGATGCTGCAAAATCTGTCTGGTCAGGGGACTGGAGACATGGTGACTACATCTCATGGCCACATGAGTCCGGTGGGGGCTGAACTGGAGAAGGAAGAGGAGGAGGAAGACATTGGAGCACAAGCAATGCTTGGCGAAATGAGTGGTTTTTCTACCAAGGTAACAGGAGAGGAGGAGCAGGAGCAGCCGGAGGAGGTAGAGTGAGATGAGGAAGACAAGGCAGATGAACCAGACATACCATGGCAGTATACAGGGGAAATGAAGGCAGGGAGTCGCATGCGTAGATGGCCCGCTACATGCTGATTAGCCTGGCTAGTGACAGCCGGATAGTCACCAGTACCAGCTCTATCAGCAGCAACCTGAGTCTGGAGTCGTTGATGAGCAGCTTTCTTCACCTGCCTATTGAGGAAGGTTCTCACCAGCAGCAGCACCTGGGGCAGACCATGAACCAGGAGGTGGTGGCCTACTTTGACAGCCTCTGCCACCCCACATAGAAGATCCGCTGGACTACTGGGCAGTCAAACTGGATTTGTGGCCGCAACATGACAAGTTTGCACTCGAGAAGCTGTCCTGCCCGGCCAGTAGTGTGGCATCAAAGCAGATGTTCAGTGCCGTGGGGGCCATAGTTACCCCAAGGAGAACTCGTTTGTCCACCCAAAATGTGGAGAGACTCACCTTTTGCAGATTAATGTTGAGTGAACCGTTCCGAAAAAGGTTCATTCGAGTCGAACAATTTTTTGGACGTGAGCCGAACCAAGCTATTCTCAGTTTGTTCAACTAAATTGCACGTTTGACACTTGCGTTTGCCATGCCATTTTTTACTTTTTTAATTTTGTTTTGCACTTTTTTCTGTATTTTTGGTGCCAACTCATCAGTGCAGACAATAGTGAAGTGTCCAAAAACGTTAACAGTGAGGGATCTCATTGGCTGCTAAAATCACATGACCCTGTTCTGCATGATATTTCCTGTTGAACACCATTTCCACTTCAATCTGTACTGAACTCACTGCTCTCTGTGTCTGCATGCTTCAATGCATTCAGACACCCCATTTCTCAGTGATTTTAGACAGGAAAAGCTGCTAGTTAGATTAGTTAGAGGTGATGAGGGGAGAGCAAGCTTAGGGAATTATACACAGCAATAGTTAGGGAGTTTTAAATTGCTGGCTGCATCTTTCCCGTCTTCAGGCTGAGTGCCCAAAAGTTCATGTATGCTTTTTTGGGGGAACAGCTAGTGTAGAAGACACGGTTGGCACTTTTGCAAATTATAGGGATTCAAGAACAGTTATGATTTGTTGTGTTGCAGCCAGGGTTCTTCCATAACACCCCATTAAACATATATTCCATAGAAATTTTTTTATTTCTAATCCTATTTGCTAGTTGCAAATTATAGGGATTTAAGAACACTTGTGATTTGCTGTGTTGCTGCCAGGGTTCTTTCATAACACCCCATTCAACAGATATTTCATCAAAAAAATTATATTTCTAATCCTATTTGCTAGTTGCAAATTACAGGGATTTAAGAACACTTGTGATTTTCTGTGTTGCTGCAAGGGTTCTTCCATAAGACCCCATTCAACAGATATTCCATAGGAAAAAAAATTATATTTCTAATCCTATTGCTAGTTGCAAATTATAGGGATTGAAGAACACTTGTGATTTTCTGTGTTGCTGCCAGGGAGTATAGATCTTCAATAAGAGACTGTGACCACACATAGACATTTTTAATATTTATATTTTTGAACATGTAGTGAACTAGATGTGGTAAGCGAGCAATGATGGGGTTAGGACATGGAGCTAGAGGTACAAGACAAGGCCCTCCTTCCAGTGCTCCGGACAACACACAAGCGAGCACATCGTCAGTTGCAGGACCGCCTGGCCTGTCATCGCCTGGTCAGCTTCCTGTGCATCTGATTATTGAAAATCGTCGCCAATCTGTTCTTCAGTTGTTAACACAACCTTCATCGAGCAGTTTTACCTCCTCGTCCTCTCAGTCATGGCTACATATGTCGTTGTATTCATCATCGTCATCATCAGTCCAACCTGAAGCAAACACAGCCCAAATGTCACCCAATATACAGACCACTGTAGATAATCCATTTTCTGAAGACCTCTTTGATGACACAATGTGGTTGGGGTCAGAAACCATGTCAAAAGATCACTATGCCAAAGAGGATGATTTTTTTCTGCTCTGAAGCCCAATCGCTGATGCCCTCAGAGGAGAAGGAGAAGGAAGCTGGTCCGTCGGCAGAAATATTGAGCGGTCAGCCTCGCATTGCCTGTGCCTTCTAGCCCACAGCTTGAGGATGTAGACTGTTAGGAACAGGAAGTCACCTGTGATGATGATGATGATGACATTGCAGATCCAATGTGGTATTTTCAGCAGCAGCTGGCGAGCGCATCATCAGTGGAGGCGGAGGAGGAGTATGTTGGGTAGTGTCAGTGGGTGTCCGGCCTCAGAAAGTGAGAGGGCAGTCGCACAAGTCCTCTGACATTACTTCTCCAGCCGTGGTCAGTGGTGGCAGCGGGAACATTGCTACTATGTTTTTACAGCCAAAGAGGTCAAGGACCGGTGAAGGATGGGCCTTTTTTATTCAAGCCTAAGATTCGCCGAGTGACATCATATGCTGGATTTGCTTTCAACGCATCAATCGAGGAAAGAATTTAAGCACCACCAGCATTAACAGGCACATGCATGTAAAGCATGAATTGCTTTGGATGAGTCGCTTGGAGAAAAAAGGCCACACAGGTCCTGGACTTCCAACCATTGTGACCTCTTATGATGCCTCCGGCACTTCCAAGCCCAAGCCCAGTCTCAGACATTGTCGGACGATTCCCAACAACAGCAACACAACCAGTGTGACCTGAACACTGTACAGAAGCAAGTCTGCAGCCAGCAAAAAGTGATAGGGGGCTCCTTCCAGTTACCATGTGCCATTTCCAGTACCGTTGTCTTCTTATGTGACAAAGGGGCCCCGTACCAGCTGCTCCCGCTCACTTCTATAGCTACACTGTCCTCATTTTTTTCAGTTAGCCTTGAAGGTTTTTGAACCCTTTTTGTCTAAATTTTTTTTCTGGAATTTGACCCTTTTTTCTTCACTAAATTTTCCACGACCCAAATTTCTTTTGGATGCAAAACCAGTTCTACTAAACCTCTATAGGTAAAAAAATTTAAACCTAACTCTTATTCCATTGATTTTATGGGGTTCAAAATTCGGTTAGAGTTTGACTCGAATTTTTAGGATCATTTTTTCCTAGCACGAAAATGGTAGAGAATGCACTGATGGTGGTTATGGCTAGACAGCCCCAGGATTTTGTTTTTGTTTGTGTTTTGTGCCTTTAAAAAAGCTGGCTGAGGCCAGTGTAAAAAAAAAGTTTGTGGGCGAGTGCCATTGGGAAGTGCCGTAACCATTCTATTAAGGACAGTGATTACGAGAGCTAAGTATGACCCCCAGGACAGTCCCAAAATGGGGGTCCCTAAAATGAGTGAAGTGTTTTTTTTAAAAATAATAAATATTTTTATATTAATATATATATATATATTTATTATACTAATATATATACAGAGTATCTCCCGAAAGTGAATACACCCCTCACAGTTTTGTAATATTTTATTATAAAAAAAAAAAAAAAAAAAAAAAAACAAAAAAAAAAAAAAAAAAAAAAAAAAAAAAAAAAAAAAAAAAAAAATAAAAAAAAAAAAAAAAAAAAAAAACAAAAAAAAAAAAAAAAAATAAAAATCTTTCATGAGACACTGAAGATATGCCACTCAGATACAGTGTAAAGCAGTTAGTGTTACAGCTTATATATCAGTGTAAAAATAACTCAAAATAACTCAACACACAGCCATCAACATCTAAGCCACTGGCAACAAAAGTGAGTGCACCCTAAGTGAAAATTGACAAATTGTGCCCAGTTTGCCATTTTCCTTTTACGGTGTCATGTGACTTGTTATTATAAGGTCTCAGTTGTGAATGGGTAGCAAGTGTGTTAAACTCTCACACTCTCTCATAATGGCTCAGGCTGACAACTCATGGCAAATAACTGTCTGAAGATCTGAAAAAAAGAATTTTTGCTGTACATAAAAATGGCCTAAGCTATAGATGATTGCGTAACCATGAAACTCGACGCTGTGATGGTGCGCCGAGACCATACACTGGTTTAACAAGAAAGGTTCCACTCAGAATAGGCCTCGCCATAGTTGATTAAAGAAGTTTAGTGCATGTGCTCAGCGTCATATCCAGACATTGACTTTTAAAAATAAGCATGTCGAGGTTACAGGAGTGGGAGGTCAGTGCTTAGGGCCAGTTGCCTCAAAGAAACGGATGGAAAATAATGGATGGATTTGACACAACATATTGACACTTTGGGTAAAATTTGTAAACTTTCACTTTGGGGTTTACTCACTTATGTTACCAACAGTTTACACATTGATTGCTGTATCTTCAGTTATTTTGAGGGCATAACAAATTTACACTATTATACAAGCTCTACATTGATTACTTTATGTTGTATCAAAGTCTCATATGTGAGTGATCGTTAATCAATTTTGTGAAGTGTATATATATATATATATATAATATAATATAATATATATATTTATTATATTGGTATAATTATATATATATATTATATATTTTTATATATATTTTTATATTACACTCACCGCCACATTTATTAGGTACACCATGCCTTGTAACGGGTTTGGACCTTTTGCCTTCAGAATGCCTCTATTCTTCGTTGGCTAGATCCGCAAGGTGTTGCACTGATGCTCAATTGGTTACCAAGGGGCCCAAGAGTGCCAAGGAAAATATTCCCCACACCATGCACACCACACCAGCTGAACCGTTGATACAAGGCAGGATGGAATCCATGCTTTTCATGTTGTTGACGCGAAAATTCTGGACCCTACATCCGAATGCGCAGGCAGAAATCGAGGATTCATCTGGACCAGGGCCAACGTTTTTCAATCTTCTACTGTCCATTTCGATGATTGGGCAAAGATTGGAGCCTCGAAGTTTCCTGTTCTTAGCTGAAAGGAGTGGCCACCCGGTGTGGTCTTCTGCTGCTGTAGCCCATCTGCATCTAAAGTTCGCCGTACTGTGCTTTCTGAGATGCTCTTCTGCTACCTTGGTTGTAACGGGTGGCTATTTGAGTCACTGTTGCCTTTCTATCAGCTCGTAACCAGTCTGCCCATTATCCTTTGACCTCTGGCATCAACAAGGCATTTCCGCCCCACAGGACTGCCGCTCAATGGTGTTTTTTCTTTTTCGGTTCCACTTCTCGGTTAAACCCTAGAGGATGGTGTGCGTGAAAACTCCAGGAGATCAGCAGTTTCTGAAAATACTCAGACCAGCCCCTTTGCGGCACCAACACCATGCCACGTTCGCAAAGCACTCAAATCAACCTTTATTCACCATAATGAATGATCGGTTTGAAACTGCTGGTGATTGTCTTGACCATGTCTACATGCCTAATGTCACTGAGTTGACGAGCATGTGATTGACTGATTAGAAATTAAGTGTTAACGGCAGTTGGACAGGTGTCCTAATAAAGTGGCAGGTGAGTGTACTATATATATATATTATATATATATATATCTATATATATATATATTGTGACAACATCACATCGCCTCTGGTCGCATCTTGGCCCGGCCCGGGGGTCATTTTAGCTAGGGCCCCATCACGTTCTTTTTATTGGCGGAATGGCACACAGACACTGGGCTCCAGTTTAAACTGGCCTCTCAGCAGTTTTTATTGAGGGAACATGCAAATATACATACAAATATAAAATCCCTCAGCCGTTTGGCCACTGACTAACCAACGTTGTCCCTCCTCTATCGTGGCCCTGGACCTCGCGGTCAGTTACCACACAACGAATTAAATTGCCTGTATCCACTGGGTTCCAGGCTTCTCCTAAGATCTAGGGGGCCCAGAGACTCTGTCTCAAGCTCCTTTGCTGCTCCCAGACTCTGGTAGCAGACCACGCCCCCCACCTGTACACTGAAGGGACCCCGACATTTTATAAGGACTCCCGAAGCCCCATATCCAAAAACGGCACGTGGCAGGGAACATGGGGAGTAGACGCACACCCAAACGCATTGTCTACTCCAATAAGAGCCACCAGGAACGGCTGAAATGCCAAACTAATTCTATACAGTTGCCAACCACTTTAGAGGAGATGGCTGACAATACATACACGCTGGCTCTTACCCACCAAGGCCAGGTATCCTTCGGTGGAACTGACTGCTATATACCCACTCTGGTATATCTCCACCTCAGTGGGCGCATCTGGCAAGATACATGTAGCCAGTCTGCCACAATATATATATATATATTATATATATATATACCTTATATATATAGTATATATATATATATATATATATACTAAGTATACTATTATATTTATATATATATATATTTTATATTCTATATATATAAAATATATATATTATTCTTATATATATTTATATATATTCTCAAAAATTTAGTACATCACTAACTTATGAGGACTTTGATACAACGATAAAGTAAGACAATGTAGAGTGTGTATAATAGTGTATCATGTATTATGTTGTATCAAAGTTCATATGTGAGTGATGTACTCAATTCATGTGAGGATGTTATACATAATATATATTATGTATATAATGTTTATATATATATATATATATTTATAGTATATATATTATATATATATATACGATACACAAGTTCAACAAAATTGAGTACATTCACTCACATATGAGATTGATACACATAAAGCAATCAATGTAGAGCTTGTATAATAGTATACATTTGTTTTTGATATTCTATATATATATATTTATATATATATATATATATATATATATAATATTTTTAAGTATTATATATATTATAGTATATTTTTACGCTATATATATGATATATACTATATATAATATATATATTCAGTGCTGTGTCTCCATATACCGTTTCTGTCATATATCATTCAGATTCAGTTTCGAGTACCTGAGCTGTCAGGAAGTGATCTAGTAAATCTTATATTTGTGTATAAAACAAATTTACTTATGAGAATATATGTCACTTTTTTATTCCATACAATTTCATCATTAGAAAGCTGTAGGTATGTCAATTAAACTTCAACCACAAACTATAAGCAAGTAAGAATGTGGGAAAAGAATTACCTTGAATGATAAAGTAAAAGGTTATCACCAAGTGTGTTCTATTCAATAATGCATGAGCTGGGTGTACTGTACAGTTTCCTGTGGAGAATCAATAATACATTTTCATGCACGTCATCCTAATCTTTGTTGCAACTTGAGCAAAAGTTCATGCCACGATAGTACTGAAAATCAATCTAAAAGTTCCTCCATTCTTGCAAGTTTTCTTCATTGTTTTTTGCCACCTATAGTATTTGGCCTGGTTTGGACTTTTGAAAAATGTATTGGTCTGTTGTAAAAAGAAGTTAAAATATGCATAGAAGGTGAGTTTAAAATTGTTGTTTTAAAAGTACAGACATATAACATTGAAGTATATAACTAGAGATGGGCGAATTGATTCTAACGAAGTGGAATTCGTTTAGAAATTTAGGAAAACTTCGGTTCGGAAACGAAGTGCGACAAGTTTGGGGTATCGTTAGAAACGAAGTGTGCTTTTGATTGATAAATGGCTAGCAGAGAACATGGCGCTACTGGGGCAAAGCACTCTGGGAGGAAGAAGGCATAGCCTGCATCGACATGTGCATGAGAGAGCCAATCAGAGACCGGCGGGATTCTGTGACGACACGGCAATTATATAGTCCCGGGCGCGACGCTGGGAGCTCTACTGCTCTCCACTGTACTGATCAGGGAAGGTGCTGCCGCGGTGATAGCTCTTATGAAGATCTGATTTTTTATTTAGCGATTTCTGTGGGGGGTGTCTAAGCTTGTTCAGAGTCTGTTCTCTTAATGTTTATTTCTAATTTTTGGGGGGGTATTGGATCTGGTAATCCAAGTTTGCGTTCCCACTGCAGCTGCTTATTCATTCAATATCAAGTGGGATACTAAGCCAGTTCTGATTTGTATTCATTTAATGGAAACAGCGTTTTTTTACAACAAAAATACACTTCATTTTTGGCTGCTCAATTCTCTTGCGCAATTTACATCCAGGGCGTTATTAGCGTTGGTTTTGCTGGTGTGCTGACCCAAGAAACCTGTCTTTTTCAACGCCAAAATATATACCATTTTTTCCTGTAGACTAATTCACAAGCAAAGATTAATTACAACTGTATCTCTTGTTGTGTGCGTAGAAAACACGCCAATTATACACGTACTAAGATATACTAAGTTTGTGCGGATCAATTTATTTGGCGCCAAATTTACATCCAGGGGTTAATTAAGCGTTTTTTTGCTGGTGTGCTGACAAAAATAAACCGCCATTTTTTTACGCCAAAATATATACATTTTTCCTGTGCCTAATACCCAAGCAAAGGTTAATTACAACTTGTATCTTTGTTGTGTGGCGTAGAAAACACGCAATTGTAAACGCTAACAAAGTACTAGGTTTGTGGTGGCTCAATTCTTTGGCGCAATTTACATCCAGGGGTTAATTATCGTTGTTTAGCTGGTGTGCTGTCAAAAATAAACCACGTCTTTTTCAACGCACAAAAATATATACATTTTTCCTGTTGCCTATCTTCACAAGCAAGGTTAATTACAATCTGTATCTCTTGTTGTGTGGGCGTTAGAAAACACGCAATTGTAACATCGTTACAAGCTACTAGTTTGTGCGGCTCAATTCTTTGGCGCAATTTACATCAAGGGGTTAATTTAAGCGTTGTTTTTGCTGGGTGTGCTGGACAAAAATAAACCGCCTTTTTTAAACGCCAAAATATATACATTTTCCTGTAGCCTAATTCACATGCAAGGTTAATTAAACTGTATCTCATGTTGTGTGGCGTACTAGAAAAACAGCCATTGTAACACGCTACAAGCTACTAGTTTGTGCGGCTCACATTCTTTGGCGCAATTTAAATCCAGGGGTTTAAAAAAATTTATGCGATTGTTTGCTGGTGTGCTGACAAAAAAAAACCGTCTTTTTTCAACGCCAAAATATATACATTTTTCTGTAGGCCTATTCACAAGCAAAGGTTAATTATAACTGGATCTCTTGTTGTGTGGCGTTAGAAAACACGCAATTGTAAACATGCTACAAAGCTACTAGTTTTGCGGCACAATTCTTTGCGCAATTTACTCCAGGGATAATTAAGCGGTGTTTTGCTTTTTGTGGTGTTGCTGACCCCAAGAAACCGTCTTTTTCAACGCCAAATATACTTTTTCCTGTAGCATAATTCACAAGCAAGGTTCAATTACAAATGTATTTCTTGTTGCTGTGGCGTTGCAAAACTCGCAAATTGTAACACGTTACAAAAGCTAAATAGTTTGTGCGGCTCAATTCTTTGGCGCAATTTACATGCAAGGGTTAATTAGCGTTTTGTGTTTTTGATGGTGTGCTGACAAAAATTAAACCGTCTTTTTCAACAGCCTAAAATATATACATTTTTCTGTAGCCTAATTCATGTCCCGAAGGTTAATTTAAGCCTGTTTGTGCTTTTACATTTAGTTTTAAAACCACACAGTGGTTTTAAACGACACATACAAGTAAATTTTTCCTGGCATTTGTGGAGCGCTATTTATATCCAAGGGTTTACCACAAGCTTGTTACTGGGTTCATTTGGAGTCAAAAAACAGGGTGTTTATATTTCATATTCAGATATCATCATCAGTGTCTGTACATTTTAGAACAAAACATTATGTCAGACAAGTGAGAGGGGTTGGCTGGATCTGCACCTGCGAGTAGGCAGGTGGCAACAAACCATTCCTGTGAACAGGCCCAGGTCGCAGCCACAGCAAGGGAGCCGTCGCAGCAGGGTTCACTCAGGTGAGGACACACTGCCGCTGTCAATCTAGCCGGCCGTGTGTTGTTCCAGCAACCCATGGGTTTTGATTGGTTGACTAGTCTTCCTCTTCTCCAGCTGACATCTGAAACCCCATCCAGCCAAGAGTCGGTGGTGAACCTCAGACACAACCAGTAGTTGGAATGGCCCCCGGGAGTGGAGTCGCGGCCCTCACCTTGTCCTCAGCTCGCCTCTGTCATCCGGTTCCCTCAGCAGTGATATACTTATTTGTGGTACTGGGCTCAGCGCCATATTATATCCCGAGGAATGAACAAATTTGAGGGTGGGCAGTCAGCAAGCTACTTGGAAGCGAAGAAATGGGGCCAATATTCCCCTACTTACTTTATTTGCAAGTAGGCTTGGCAAAAGTATAGATGTGGAGAGTGGCATGGGAAGTCTGTTGTGAGAGGTCAGTCTCAGGCATACCAGTCGGTGATGATGAGGACAGCAGTGACGAGTGAAACACAAAATAGCATGATGATGTTGCTCGACCCAACTTGGGAGACGGGTGAGCAAGGGCTTCATCATCGTCAGGAGAATAGTGCGTCAGCTTGCCGTTTCAGGCAGCAGCGACAGCCAGCCAAGTGGGTCGTAGTGGCAGTGAGTCAGCAGGATAGCAGCAGTGTGAGGTCGGGGAGCCAAGCGGCCAACGGGGGTAAAAAACCCGCTTCGTAGGTCAAGAAAGTAGCGGCACAGGGGATCCTCAGAGATGGGCAAGCGGCGGCAGTAGTCACTCAGTGCGGAGAGTGGCAGTAGTGTCGAGCGTTTGCGTTGGCTATACGACGATCGACTGCGATAGTAGATAGTCGGGGCCGCTATCGATAAGGTTTTCGAATAGTGGAGCATCGCTTATGAGCGGATTACCAATATAATTCTTATGGGCGGAGAGCAACTACACCTTCAATTTACACCCAAACCAAGGCTGGAGAAGCTGAAATTAACATCCCACAAACAGTCAAATGGGATTGTGCTACATCTTAGGCAACACACTTAGGTTATAAAAGTCACAGAATAAAAAGTCCAAGACCATTCCATATCCTGTCTTGTACCACAGCCTTGTCCCTTAAACTGCATCACCCACAAATTAAAAAGTGCCAGAAGGCAGTTTGATTTGAACCATCATGTTACTTGAAATGGGACATTGAATATCCTGTCCTGGAACGCAGCATGAGCCCAAACCTGCATGACCCCAGTTTAAAAAAAGTCCCGCAAAAAAAGTCTTTCAACCACCATTTTAGTTTCACTGGACATTGACTATACCTGTCCTGGACCGCAGTTTTGGGCCCTTAAACCCGTCTGACCCCCAGATTAAAAAAATGCCCCGGGAAAAAAGGGGGTCTGTACTGTTTTGTTTTTTTGTTAAAAACACGGTATTTTTTGACCTTTAATTCAAATTTTTGGGGGACTATTGAATTGCTGTTTAAAATTTTCGTGGAAGTGCGTCAAAGAACAAAGTGGGTGCGCAAAAGTCAAAAAACACGTATTGTTGTTTTCGTATAATCACGGTTTTTTTTGCACCCTTTCAAATTTAACCTGTGGTGCTTAATTGCTGTTTTAAGATTTCGTGGATGCTGGTTAATAAAAAAGTGGGTGCGCAAAAAATCAAAAAAAAGTAACTGTTATGTTTTGGGATAATAAACGGTTTTTTTGCCCTTTCAATTCACCCCGTGGTGAAAATTTGAATTGCGTTTTAAAATTTTCGGGGGTGCTGGTCAAGAAAAAATGTGGGTGGCCCAAAAGTAAAAAAAATGTAAAATGTGATGTTTTTCGTCATAACGGTTTTTTTTGGCAACAAAAAACGTGTGCTGACTACAAGTTGCGGATTGTAATTTTTAAAGCAAGGTGGATATATTAACAGTCACAGGTGTAATGGGTTTTAAAATTTAAAAATGAAAACCCCTTTTGAAATGTTTTTGATAAAAAAAGTGGGTTTTGCAGTAACAAAAAGACCTGCATTTCTGGGAAAATTTGTGTATCTTTTAAAATTCAGGGGTGCCCCCAATATCCCGGAAATATTTTTAATAGCAAAATGTTAAAATTTTAAGTATTCCACTACAATGTCTCACTAAGTTTGGTGAACTTTTTCCGTGTTTTTTTTAGATAGAGCTTGCTGTGTTTGCCCGGGGCCCCCCCACCCCGCTCCCCCCGCCGTGAATTTACAGCGGTAGAGCTGCTTTAAAATTCTTAGCTAATACATAAATCTTCAAATCTTAATCTACTAAATTGGAAGGATCACAGCTAATAGAGAGGTTTCTTGTGCGAAATAACTAATTTCGTGGGTTTGGCCCGGAAAAGAGCGCAGGTCTATCCTATGAGAGGCTGGGCACTGAGGCTGAAACGGGAAAAAGCTGTTTTTTGGTAAAACCCGGGGGGTCAGTGATTTTTTCCAGCAATCGAAACCCTTTACACATCCCGTCAGACGTCGCACCACTCTCCCCTGTTTATTTGTAATTGATTTGGGCGCCAAAATTCGGGAAGTGCGAAAAAGGCGCGATTTTAAATAAAAGATGCTCAGATTTTAACCCTTTAAATTATCGATGATCTGGAAATTTCGACCCCATAAAAACTTCCCGATTTCAACTTTGCGATAAAAACAGCTCAACACTTTTGGGCTGTAAATCCGTATCGGCGGTGTGGCAGTTCTTTGCTAAGCAGGGAGGGCCGAATATGGGAAATTTGTAAAACTGTGGGCAAAAGTAAAGCGTGGCCAGGGAGCTAACTTGGCCCCAGGCCCTGCGTAAACACATCAGCGTCCCCCACCCGGTGGCCGGGGAGAAACGTTGGGTCGATGGGGTGGTTTTTGGGGCCGCCGCGCAACAGCAGCAGCAGCAGCGCCCAGTGGCCCCATCCCTTGCAGCCAGTCAAGGTCCCCCCTCGCAGGGGGAGTGTTTCTCTTGCTCATCCCCCGGTCCAGATGCCCCTGTCCTCGCTATCTGGCGCCAGCATGTTAGCGAGGGCGATTGAAAAGGAAAAGTATGGGTAACCTCTAAGGTGCGCAGCTGACCTGCTCCTGCCCAAGTTTTTGGTACTGCAGTCCCCCCCTTTTCCCAAAAAGGTGGACTCTGCACCATTCGGGAAGGTTGTGCCGAGCCGGATGGGAGTTCCAAAGCCGTAATTTCTTTTCAAAAGGAAAAGTACAGACTTCAAAAAATTTTGTAGAAAAAAGGGTGGGCCAGCCCTTGGATTGGGTTTTTTTTCCAGGTGCCCGGGCCCCCGCGGCGTCTGGAGCGAATTGTTCGGGGCCAGTACTGCCCTTTAGGGCCCCCTGGGTAAAAGTGTTTCCCTGCCAGGCACCAAAAATTTTGACAGGACCCCGCTTTCTCCCCCACGTTTCAAACTGCTGCACCGGGCCCAATGTCCCCCTCCCCCTCTCCCCCACCCCCATCTCACCCTCACAAGTACTGTCATCTACACATGTGTGGGACAGCGGGTCAGCGTTCAAACCCCTGGTTTGCCTCGGGAACGAAGTCACACGGGAGGAACTGCTCCGCTCCCCAAAAAATTGAGTGTGGTTTCCCGGCCACGAAAGGGAAACCTTTGGTGACGGACAATGGGGAAAAACCGGTGCCCGCGCTGCCCGGGAGGGAGGGTCATGTCCCCTGCAGGGCCCATGTTTTTCAATTGGTGTGAAAAGGTTCCCCAAAGTTTCCCAAACGATCTTCGGATTATGAAAATGGCAGGAAATGTGCTGCACTTTACCATTTGTACAAAAAAGGGGAAACACCCTCCGGTTGGGGGCAGAACGGCTCCCCAAAAACTTGATATGCGATGTTTTCCCCCCGTGGAATTCCGCCAAACATGTTGGACCGCTGTATGACAGAAAAAGGCCATTAAGATTTTTTGATGATCAGGCAGACAGAAGTATCCCTGTGTGTTTTGATGTCAGCCAGTGGCAGCTCATGGTGCACGCCGTTTGTTGGGCCCATTCGGGGAGGGACTTTATTTGTCAGGCCCCGGACTAGGGGAAAAATAACGTCATTCCTGCTTATGTCCTGGAACAGGCTAAAAAAAACTTTTGGGCAGGGGACTGGAGACGTGGCGAAATTCGTGGCCCAGGGTCGGGGGCGAAAGGGGGAGGGGGGGGAGGAGGACATTGGAGCAGAAGCTTGTCTGGTGAAATGAGGGATTTCTACCCGGTGACAAAGAGGAGGAGAGGGAGCTGGAGGGGGGGATGGAGATGGGAAAGAGAGGCGATGCCCCCCAAGCACAGGGGCAGTATACAGGGGAAAAATGGAGGAGGGACCCCCTCGGAATCACTTTTGCAAAGCCCCGCGCATGCTTATTTCCCGGGCTGTGACACCCGAATAGCCCCGCATCCGGCAGAGGGAGACTTCGGGCTTCCCCCTAGGGACCTCGTACCGGTCCAAAAAAGGGGAGCCTTTTTCCCGCTTTTGAGAGGGGGAAAAACTGAAAACTTAGGGAAATCCTCCGAAATCGTTGGCCCGCGCTTGTGCGGCATCGTCCCCCTCTGACAGGTTGATGGGGGGGGTTCTCGCGCTCAGTATACTGCGCGGTGTGGGGGGGGTGGGGGGGGAGGGGCGTACCAGCTCCTCAGTTGTAACCTAAGTCTGGATTTATGTGAGCAGCTTCCTTCACCCCCCTAGTGAGGGGGGCGTCGCCAGCAGCGCAGAGCGGACCTGGAGCAGTCCCTGAACAACAGGTTGTGGCCTACTTGGACAGCACTCGACCTCAGTTGAAGATCCCCTGGACTATGGGAGCCAAACTGGTGTGTGGCCCCAACTTGCCCGGGTTTTTTTAGTGGGAAGTGTCCCGCCCCCGGGCCGTAGTGTGGATCGAGCGGGTGTTCATGTGGGGGGGGCCCCCGTTTCCCAAGGGGAAAACCCCCTTTTTTCCACGGGAAAAGTGGAACGTGACCCTTTTTCAAACTGAAACAGGCGTGAATCGGCCGGTTTCCCCCACCCAAAGCTTAGGCGTCATCTGGGTTCAAAAATACTGCCTCACCATATTCGATCCCCACCCCCCCGTTCCCCATCTGCTGCCCGTTTCTCCATTGCCTCCAATTTTTCCCGGGGTGGTTTTTCCCCCACCTCAACACTCTGTCAGTGCCACTCTTGCCCCATGCTGCTGCTTTCTGTTTCGTTGCGTGACTCCACCTGTTCTTTTGGGCCCCTTTTTGACCTCATGTGCTGTGTGGCTGCTGTCGTGTCTCCAACTGGTCATTTTGCCACTGCCCGACCTCATGCGCTGCCCCCGTGACCCCGCTCTCGTCATTGTGCCATTCTGGGCTTTCTCCTGTTTTTGACCCCAGAAATTTATTGTGCCTCTCTGAACTCATGCTGCTGCTGGGACTCCTCCTGCCCTCCACCGTGTATTTTTGGGCCCCACTGTGGCCCAAAAATGTTTTGCCCCTCCGAATGTCTTTTGTGCCCACTGCCTGACCCTTCGTGCCTGCTTTTTTGTTTTTGGACCTCTACCTGTGTGTTGTTTCCCCCTCGTGGCCCCCAACCTATTTTTTGCCCCCTCCCTGTGTCATTGTGCATGCCTAACCTTGCTTCTGCCACCCTGACCCCCGCTCCAGTCTTTTGCCATTCTGTGGCTTCTCCCGTTTTGCCCCTCCAGAATGTCATTGTGCCCTGCCCGCCCATACTGCTGCTGTTTGACCCCCACTCTCGTCATTGTGCCACTTGTGGGATTTTTCCCGTTTTGCACCTCGAAAGTATTGGCCACTGCCTAACCCCATGTTTGCCGCCCTGACCCCCGCTCTCAGTCATTTTGCCTTCTGGGTTCCCCCGTTTTGACCCCAGATGTCATTGTGCCACTGCTGACCCCATAGCTGTGTTGTGACCCCTACACTGTGTATTGGCCACTCTGTGGCCTAATATGTTTTGCCCCCCGATGTCATTGTGCCATGTCTGCCCCATGCTCTGCTGTGGTGCTGCCCTGTCCTCCACATGTGCTTGTGCCACTTTCTGCCTCTGATGCTGCTTTGGTGCTGCCGTGTCCTCCCCACTGTGTCATTGTGTTTCTGACTTTGCTGTGCTGTGGTGCTCCCGGTCCTCCCCTGTGCATTGTGCCTGCCGACCTCTGCTGCTGCGCCGTGCCTCCCCTTCAGTCATTTTTGGGCCCCTTCTGTGGCTTCCTCCCGTTTTTCCCCTCCCCGAATGCATTGTGCATGCCGACCTCTGCTGCTGTGGCTGCCCCGTCACCCCCACTTTCTTCACTAAAGTTGCCACCTGAGCTCTCAGCTTTTTTTTTCCAGCTTTTGCTGGCATGATTTTCAGGCTACTTCCCCCTTGGTTTTTTGGTCAGTTTTGCCCTCTTAAGTTCCAGGGAATTTTATGTGAACGGGGTTAAGGCGGGGCAGTATTGGTGTCATACTAAAACCAAAATTGTTGAAGACCAAACCAAGCTCCCCCCTGCTATTTAAGCATGCCCCAAAGTTTACGCATCCGCAGGCTTGTGCAGCCTGGAAATAGTGCTTTTTAACGGTTTTTCCCAAGTAATTGGGGCCCATTTATTTTTTGTCGGAAAAAATTGGGGAATGACCAAATCGATTTTTGAGAAAATTTTGCCCCTCCTATATATAACACTATACCCCACAGATGTAGAAAAGTTAATTTGGCAGGGATAACTTGCGGCAGCCAGATATCTTTTTGCCAAAGCCATTGAAAAGAACACACAGGTATTAAATGTCAAATTGAAGAGGTGTTCCGATGGTTCAAAATGCGTGTTCAGCCCGGGGTTTGGGTGCCCCTGTCTGGAAAAAATGAAATGCCAGGATCTCAGAACTGCAAACCCGGTACCCTACTTTAATAAAAAAACCCCCTTTCTTGTTGTCATTTTAAAAGGCATTTTGTCCATGCAAGGCATTTCTCAAGCCACAGAATACACCGGACTGGTCAAAGGGTGAAAAGGTTCTTTTAAAAATGGGTTTGTACGGGACTAACTAATGGGTGGGGAGTAAATGCTAAAGCGCTATTTTTTTTCTTAATAAAAAAATTTATCAATGCCCTTTTACAGGAAAAAAGATTGAAAAATCTGAACTATATTTGCCAAAGGTTGTGTAAGTCTTTACAGAGCTTGGGACACCCATGTTGTTGAAAAAAGCTCTGTAAAGTGGGATTGCTTTGAGGGTTTAAAGGGCGGTTCACTAAATTTGTATTTGTAGTGAGTAGTTGCTTTAAAAAGACATATATCTTCAAGTCCAACCCAAAGGGGGGGGGAAAATGTAGGGGGATTGGGGGAAAAGGGTTTAGCCTAGTTTCCTTTACTGATGAAAACTTTGAAACCCATAAAGGGAAGAAACAATTTATTTCTGATCCCGGTTTCTGAGACTGCATCTAGAATTTTATTGGTACAATTGTATTAATATTCTTTAGTTTTAAGTGTTATTAAATCTTTCTTGAAACCCCCAACGTTCTACTGTGCCAGTCCCGGCAGCTATCCACAGATTACAGTTTCCAGTGAATAAAGCTTTTTTTCTATGGAGAAAACCCTTTTTTTTCCAGCCAAGGCCATGCCCCCTTGTTTTTGAGGGGGCTTTAAAAAATAATTTTTCTCCATTTTTTTTTGTAGGCCCATTTCATACTTATAAAAATTTAAAATATGTCCCCCAGAGCCTTTTTTCTAAAGATAAATGTTCAATTCTTTTAAACCTTCCTCTCCTCTAATAAGATCCCCCTTTTCCCCTTTGTTTGGTTGCTTTTGCTTCTTCTAGTCCTTAAATTCTTTTTAAAAAAGGGGACCCCAAAACTAAAACAGATTTTCCCAAGTATATGCAGCCGTAAAATTAATCCTTGTCCCGCGAGTCCTTTTCTTTTTAAAACCCAATTCTTGCTTGCTAAAAGCAGGTTTTGAACGCATGTGTTCTTAGTCTTGATCTACAAGAATCCCCAAATTTTTCCCAAAAAAGATTACCCCTTTTTTCTCACCCTGGAAATTGGGGGGATGCATGAAATTTGGCTTTTAACCCCCATTTCATGCTTACAGTGGGTTATAAATCAGGGATTCTGTGCTTGTACAACAGTTTTGGCTCAGGTATCCTTTTGAAAGTGTTCCCTTTCCAGCTGAAGCGCCCAGAATGCTGCTGTGAAGCTATAAATCTATAGCTTTGTACGGTTCTAGTGCGCCCCACCATCCGATCGAGCACTATGTAATGCACCCGATAATGGTGTGCGGCACTTTAAAAAATGTAGTCAACGGGGCTGCGCCTGATATCGGGCTGAAAAGGCGCCAAATATCTGGCGAAGCCCCGTTATAATGCCACCCTGTCCCTAAAATTTTTCAACCCAGATGCAGAACCTTAAAATTTTTTCCCAAAATTTAAACCCTCTTTTGCCAAGAAAAACCCCAAACATCAGTGTGTCAGGTTGCTTGCAATTTAGAACATCCCCATAGTTTGCATACATACTTAGCTTGGTATCATCAGCAAAAATAAAAAACAGTGCTTTAATCCCTTCCATTATATTTTTAATCCCACCTCTGAGTACGATCGATGCCATTTTTAAAATTCAATTACACACCTTTTTTTAACCTAATGGATTTCAATTTCCCAATAAACGCTTTTGAGGGACAGTGTCAACCCCTTTGCAAAGTCAAAAAAACCTATACCCACAGTGCCCCCTATCCAGATTCTACCACTTCTTCATAAAAATTTCAGGTTGGTCTGACAACTTTTGCCTTTTAAAAAACAGTGGGAAACACTTATATTATATTTAGCCCCAAAAATTCCCGATATATTCCCCTTTGAGCCCCCCAAACAGTTTTCCACAATGATTTTAAATTAGGTTTAATTACCCGGGGAAGATGTGGGGGCCTTTTTTGAAATTGGGGGCTAATTTGCCTTGCGCCCTTCCCGGCACTTACCCCGTCACCCCGGAAACTCTAAAATCATTTTACTGGAACACGATAACTAGCTGAGCTCTTTAAAAACTCTTGGGGGTTTGGGTCTGGAGCCTTTTTCCCATTCGTTTATTTAACTTGGCTACACTCGCCAACCCATTTTTTCAGTGTTCTATTAAAGCCTGCCAACCACTCCCCCCCCCTCCCCCACACTACACCCCTTTTTTTATCTAATTACAATCATCCAATTTAAAATAAAAAAGTTATACTCACCTCTCTTTGGAAAACCCCCGAAAAGCACTACGGGGAACGGGGTGAGGGGGAGGTGAGTAAAATTTTTTTTTTTTTTTTGAAGGGCCCCATGGCGGGGCAACTAATAAAGCTTATGGATGTAGCGATACTGTGTGTTGCACAGGTTGTAATTATATTAAAATTACTAAATACTTTTCTGGCGATTTTTTGGTGATTTTTTACAATGCCATGGCAGCATTAAAGTGTCTCACTATGCTGTTTTACAGAATCACAACCAGTTTCGACCCCTATTTTTTGGTTGACTGTGTGTTTCCCTAACATGATGGTATTAGTTTTGCTTCCTAGCTAAACCTTTTACAATGACATGAGTTCAGGAGGTTTATAATCTGTAGTCCACAAAGCTCAGAGCTTAAAGGGGAAAAAAATTGCTTTAACTGAGGTAAACAAATTATGTGCTGGGATAAGAGTCCACGGGGGAGATCACCAGGGTCAGAGAAATCAGGAGAAATCGGTAAGAAAAGAGCGGGAGAGATTTTTTTTTGGGAACCAAGGGAAATTTTATTACATGGCAATGAAAAAATTTCTTCATCTCCTAAAGAAAGAAAATCAAAAAAGCTATTTTTTTTGGTTTTATAGTATTTTTATACTTTTCCCCTCATTGTTAAAAGCTAATCATTGTGTTGAGAAAATCTATTTCAAGACATTTTGCTTACACTTTGTGATTTAACCTAGCTGTTGGCAAATGTTTACAGGAAGTATTAGTGTCATTGTAGATACATCTCACAAAACTGAGTACACTCCTCATATTTTTGCACATATTGTATTATTTTTTTCATTTGGACAAAAACTGAAAATATGACCTTTCCCAAAAATTTAAGTATTTAGGTTCAACTTTTTAACAGGGGAAAATTGGGTTTCCTTCAAAAATAATCAAACAAGCCATCAAGTCTAAACCCCTGGAAAAAAAGTTTGGGAAGCTCAATAAAATCGAAAATTGTGCCCCAAAAAGTCAAAATTTTGTGGGGCCACCACTATTTTCCGCCTGCCTTAAAATCTTTTGGGATGGAGTTACTGGTTTACAAGTTTTCAGCCCCTGGAATCCTCTTCCAGCGCTAGCCGATCTATACATGGCAGATGTGGCATTATACAGCCGCACCCTTCTCCTAGCAGGGAACAAATTTCCTTAGCCCAGGCCGGACTGGAACCTGGGCCCCAAAAGGGAGGAAAACCGTCGGCCGCTCCCGGAATACACCCGAGCTACGCGAACTGTCCGCATACTTTGGGGCCCGGGCAGGAGGGCCGTGTTTCCTTTTTACTTTCTCCCCGCCTGGAACACCCTCCCCCCCAGCTGCTGGGGGGGGGGGAGTAGTGGGCCCGGGTTGCGGTTCATTTGGTGGCGCGGGGATTGGAGAGGACATGTGGGTTGCTGGGGGGGGGGGTGAAATTGGGGGAGGGTGAGACATGTGGGGTTCTGGGGGGAGGGGGGGAACATGTGGGGGGGGGGAGACATGTGGGTTGTGTGGGGGGGGGTGAAATGTGGGGGAGGGGTAGACATGTGGGTTGCTTGGTGGGGGGGGTGG
>JAODAL010045889.1:0-31483 GCA_025379985.1 Phyllomedusa bahiana | reverse complement strand
CCTGCTATCTTTCCCATGCAGCAATAGGCCAGGTCGCCTCTGCGGTTTCTTGTATCCATCAACTAATACCTCATATTTTAAATATTTTTTCCAGCATGTTATCTTTTTTTGCCCTAAAATACTGGGAGCTTAGGGTACAAGTATTTTGTGCAGTGTACCTTCTAAGTGCTGGGCAGCTGGCCCACATTTCTTTTGTGGGAGATATAAGCTGAAACCCAGCATGGTATAACTGTACAGATGGCGTTACCCTCTGTATCGCTTTATCCATATGCAATTCTCATTGGTATTGTTGCATTTTAAGCAGTCTCCCCATGTATTATACTGTGGTTTTTTGCATGCTGGTGTGAACTAGTACCTAGAGCATTTGCCCATTAATTAACGGCACCTGCTAACTTTTCCCAAGCAGCAATAGGGCCAGAGTCGCCTACTGCTGGGATTCAGTGTATCCATCAGCCTTTGAAGCTGTAAGTGTAGCTCTGTGATTTTTTGGTAATTCATGTCCCATTTTTCTGTGATTTTAATTCTCAATAGACCATGAGGATCAATGTAGAGACAACAGGTAGGGCCAATCAGATGCAATACCCACTTTCTGCGGCTGTTAAATAATCTAGAACCATGGCGTGCTGGTTAGTGACTATGATTAATTGCCTCAAGTATACATCGTCTATCTGGATTGCATCAAAAAGATAGTCAGTTATATTATTAAAGAGTTCACCTAAATCCTCTATTCTTTGGGCATTTCTGATCATTGTAAGATAGGAACCTACAAATGGTATGAATGTACTAGCTCTCTCTTGCCATGAAAAATGCCAGAGTTTACTTGACCGCACAGGTGGTCTTGGTAGCTCTGGAGTCTTAAAGTCCATACCTAATTCTTCAGTTAGATCTCGCTTACTGATTGAGTGTCCTGGCATGTGATTCTGTTCTAAGGTGTTATTTGACTTCCATGTCCAGGTAGCTGGCTCAAGTCTAGCGAGTGTACATGTACCTCCTATGTCTGCAGATAACCATTTGTAGGCCTTACTGCCACAGATTATGTACACATCCCTTGGTAGTGTGAACTGATGTTGAGTAATTAAGAGGTTTACAATAGAAATTAATGCTGTTGTGTCATAGTATATGCACCATGAAGTTGGGGACTCGTCATCAGTAGTAAATAATCTATAGTACAAAAGTGGATTACAAGGCACTTTATAAATATTTCTCTTAGGGTCTATACTCATTGTGCTACTTCCATCTCTCTTGATGCTTTCTACTTTTTCCTTTTCACTTAGTGTTCCATCATCACCTTCCTTTGGTCTATAATAGGCACCTTCTGCTTCACATTTTAATGTGTTACCCAATGGAAATTTTTGTAAATAATTCCAATTGGGGTCATGTTTATGTCGAATTAAGTGATATCCCTCATCTTGGGTTTTTCCCACCACGGCTGAAAAACTGATCTTTAACTGAGTAGTAGGGATGCTAGACTCAGTCTAAAGTGTTAGGTTTGCTTGCCACCATGGGAAGTTAACCCATCCTGCAATTTGTAAATGTGACCCGAGGTAAGGTCTACTGTCACTGTTCTTATTAAGTGTAAATTAGTTACTTATCCTTGGCCATTAGAGGGCGCCAGAAGTACCAGCACACAGCATGGTTGGTTGTACAGCACAGAGGACTAGAACAGCCCAAACCTAGTGTTTGTGCATGCTAGAAAAAGGTGGAGGAGACAGAAGTTGCTGGAACACTGTTGGAGGAGTGGATTCTGGGTAGTTTAGGTCCTATGAGACAGAGTGAAGGACACAGAAGAAGTGAGAGACAGTAAAGACAGAGTCCTGTGTGTATGCTGCAGCCAATGCACACCATTGAAGAGAACAGCCAGCAATCACAGCTCAGGGGTGACAGGATATGACAGGTGAACCCTGAGATATCTGTGAGCTCATTACCCCCCTGTAAGCAGTTAAACTGTGTGAATGCCAGGAGCCATTTGCATTGCTGTTATCATTGATGTTTACTGAAGTTACTGTATGGAGAATGGACTTGAATAAAGCCTGTTAAACTGCACTACAGTGGAAACTGTTACCTTTGATGTGTGCTGTGAAGAGAATAATAACAAGGGCCCAACTCACTGCAAACGCCCCCCCGCCCCCCCCCAGTACCCTCAGAATCCTAAAAGAACTCTTCATACCCCACGCTGCAACCCTATCACAGTGGCGTGTGGATAACATTTTGGTGGCCCGTACGGGGATTTTGAGCGGAATCTGAAGTAAAAAACAGGGGTGAACACCCTGAAGAGTGAGGGCCCTCAGGCAACCTGAGAGGGAGTCTCCAGGGGGCCAGACCAGAGCGAGGGACGGAAGATTTCAGCAGCACAGTGGAAAGGTTCATCAGCGCTTTCCCACCAGTGATTTCCGTGCCACTTTACCTGCAAGGGCTGAAGCCAAGCATTAGGGGGATAGCTTACTGCCTGCATAGCCCAGTCATATCCGCAGCACAGATAATTGTCAGCACAAGGCAGCAGAGTGCCCTGCAGCAAGTTAACTCAGTCTTAAAGGGCCAGCGCACACAAAAAGAAAATCCACACAAATTCAGCCATGGATGTGGAGGGACACATCAATAACATCAGTGAGTCTCTGCTGCAGTAGTCCTATGCAGAACTAGGAACAGTTGCAAGATTTATGAAACTACCAGAGGACCATCTTGCTCGTGCACATAATCGCCGACATCTTTTGACAGCCCTGAATCAATTACTGGATTAGATGGAAGATAGTGAGCAAGAGGATGCTATGTTGTCAATTCTTCAGAGACTAACTCAGTTTATTGACAGTTTGCGAGCTGGGGAACCAGAAACAGTTCAGGCAACAGAAAGTGACATGTCTTCCCAACTGACACAGCTGAAGGAGCTAAAAGACCAATTAATTGCTTTACAAAAGACAGTGCAGGAATCTGCAAAGACAGTTGAGAAAGGGGTCAGTCCTGATAAAGTTCCAATCTGCTCCAAACCAGACATAAAGAAGATCAATCCAGCCCAAGAGATAACCATTCGCAAAGAATTCAAAATAAATGGCCAAATTGGTGAACGAGAACAGAAAGAGAGACTGTCTTACACTAACCTGATTCACCAGATAGACTTGGGTATACACAAGGGGTATCAGGAGAGAGAGATTATTGAGGCGGTAGTGAAAGCCATTAGTCCAGGGTTGCATCTCAGGAATATGTTAGAGATGAAGACCAACCTCACCTTGCTCCAGTTAAGAACAATATTAAAAGGGCATTACAAGGAAGAAAGCACCTCTGATTTGTATCACAAACTGATTAACATCTCTCAAGACCGCAAAGAGTCCCCTCAAGACTTCTTGTTCAGAGCCATTGCACTCAAAGAAAAACTGTTGTTTGCATCCAGAGAAGAAGAGGCTGAGGAGAGGTTTGATGTGGGGCTAGTTCAGAAGAAGTTCCTGAGGTCAATAGGGACAGGGTTACTTAGTGGAAACATCAAGTTCCAGCTGAAACAGTACCTTGAGGACCCTTTTATCTCAGATGAAGTGTTGATTGAGAAGATGAATGAGGCAGCTAGTCTTGAGCTAGAGAGAGAACAGAAGCTAAAGAAGGGCTTCACTGGTAAGACTGCAAAAGAGAGTCAACCAAAAGTTGACACCATGAGCATGCAGCCAGAAGGTAACAGGGAGCAAGAACCTCTTGCCCATCCACCTCTAATCACCCAGAAGGTACCGTTTAAGAAAAAAACAGTGGACACCAACTGGGAGGAAGTAGTGAGTGAAATTCGGTCGGAACTAGCAGAGATGAAGCAGGTTATACAGACGGTGACCAAGTCAAAACCAGCAAGGCACAGGGGTAATTTCCAGAATAGAAGACACCCTGCATGTGAGGCCTGCCAAGACTCCAATCAAGATAGTTACTGTTGTCACTGTCTTAAATGTGGTCAAGAGGGACATTATGCAAAAGAGTGTAGAGTGCCAAGATTCAAGCAGCTAAAAGACAGAGGGTTGCTGGGGAGGGGCGACCAGTAACCTCAACACAAAGGCAGTCCCAAACCAAACAACCTCTACATCCTAATACCATCCAGGATGAAGAACAGCTGCGCCAGTACTACCCACAGGTGTGTGACAGTTACAATGGGGACAGCATCACCTGTCACCAAGCATTCATTGTGGCAACTCTACTGTTTATGCTCAAGAGCCAGAAAATATCAGAAAAGCTCATAAAGAAGACAAAGTTATTGGAAGAGTGCTCCAGTACATCAACCAAGATAGACTACCTAGTAAGAAGGAGAGGGATACAGAGTCTCCAGCTACAAGCCTCTTGTTGAGAGAATGGCCTAAATTGCAACTCAATTCAGAAGGTATACTCTACCGCAAAAGAGGTCCAAACCTGCAGTTGGTATTGCCAAAAGTTTACCATCGGATGGTGTTAAGGGAACTTCACGAAGAAATGGGACACTTAGGAGTTGAGAGAACAGTGAACCTTGCCCGTGAACGTTTCTTCTGGCCATACATGCAGAAAGATATTGAACATTATGTGACCAGAGAGTGTGGCTGTTTAAAAGACAAGCGTCCCAACAAACCGACAAGAGCCCCAATGGGTAACATTACAACCACATACCCGTTCGAGATGGTGTCCATAGACTTTCTACACCTTGAGAAATGTAAAGGAGGATATGAATACATCTTAGTGGTTATGGACCATTTCACCAGATTTGCCCAAGCCTACGCCACTACCAACAAATCTGGAAAAACGGCAGCAGAAAAGATATTTAATGACTTTGCATTAAAGTTTGGATTTCCTACAAGGCTGCATCATGACCAAGGAAGAGAGTTTGAAAATCAACTCTTTGCCAAGTTGGGAAAGTATTGCAGAATTCAGAGGTCTCATACAACACCTTACCATCCCCAAGGTAATGGACAGGTGGAACGTTTCAATCGTACTCTACTGTCGATGCTAAAGACTCTAACATCTGAAGAGAAAAGAGATTGGAAGAACTCCTTAACAAAATTGGTCCATGCCTACAACTGCACAAAGAGTGATGCAACAGGTTACTCCCCATTCTACCTGTTATTCGGCAGATCTCCACGATTACCTATTGACATTATGTTCGATACTCCAGTGTCAGAGACCTACAAGACTTACCCAGAATATGTTCGTGCATGGAAAGAACGCATGGCAGAGGCATATAATATTGCTTCAAAAGTTGTTACTGAAGGACAGAGCAAAAGTAAAGCACATTATGACAGGAAGTGTCATGGAGCAGAATTAACATCAGGTAGCCGTGTGTTAGTCAGAAACTTACAAGAAAAAGGTGGACCAGGAAAACTTCGTTCATACTGGGAAGACAAGATCTATGTCGTAGTCAAAAGGAAGAGTGACGACAGCCCAGTTTATGAGATTAAACCTGAAACAGGAGGTAACAAGACAAGACTCTTGCATCGGAACCTGTTGCTACCTTGTGACTACCTACCACCAGAGAGACCAATCCCTGAAGCAACACACCAAACAAGACCGTCAAAAAGACAGCAATCTAAAGTATTGCCTCTTGTAGAAAATGACTCAGAAAGCTCAGATGAGGAAGATCACACCTATATGCTTCGTATGCCAGTAGAAAATAGTGACTTAAATCCTGAAGCTGTAGAATTTGTGCCACAGGAGTTATCTGATGAAATTGAAATAGCAGAAAGTACACCAGAAAACCCAGTTGAACAGATTCAAGATCCAGAAATAGTAGATCCAGTTGTTGAGTTAGAGACTGTTGATTCAATTACAGCATGAACCAGAGGAAAGAACCAGCAGTAGATCCTGAACTAGAAATCTCAGAGACTGATGAACCAGTAACATCAGAAGAACTGTCAAGCAGAAAGGTTTCCTCAAGAGAAAGAAAAAGACCCATGATGCTGACTTTTGACACTTTGGAGAACCAAGGTGCCCGGTACCAAGAACTGTTTCAGTTTAACACAGGTATTATTTCCTGCAGATCAGGTAAGACAGCCGGAGAAGTACTTTCCTACTACCAGTTCTGGAAAAGACCACAAAATGGTTTAAAGACTGTTCAATGGACTGAAAAGTTAAAAGAATTTCTTAGCTAGTTAGCATAGGAATTGGCTGGGTTTAAGATGTCGGAAAATATTCCAGCAGAAGATATAAATGTCAATTTATTACTTGAAATTGTTTTTTGTTGTTTTCTCTTTCTCTTTTCTTCTTTTTCAGGAGAATGTCAAGCAAGTAGCTAAGAGATAGCTTAGGATGTTTAATAATTTACATTGTTCCTTTATTATTGTCAAAATGTTGAGCTTGTCACTTCTCTTTAAGTAGAGGCAGGCCTAGAAAATAGTACTACATTGTAGTAATCGGGAAAATGGAACCAGTAAGATACTGTCTACTTTTGAGTGTTGAAGACCGGTCAAACACTTAAGAGATAAAACTTATTTAAGGTAAATGCCTACCCGACTAAACTTAGAAGTCTAGTAGACTCTTTATGGACTGTCCTCAACTATTGTAAGTTGCTGAATGTCGAGGACGACATTAATCCAGAGGGGGAGAATGTGACCCGGGGTAAGCTCTACTGTCACTGTTCTTATTAAGTGTAAATTAGTTACTTATCCTTGGCCATTAGAGGGCGCCAAAAGTACCAGCACACAGCATGGTTGGTTGTACAGCACAGAGGACTAGAACAGTCAAACCTAGTGTTGTGCATGCTAGAAAAAGGGGAGGAGACAGAAGTTGCTGGAACACTGTTGGAGGAGTGGATTCTGGGTAGTTTAGGTCCTATGAGACAGAGTGAAGGACACAGAAGAAGTGAGAGACAGTAAAGACAGAATCCTGTGTGTATGCTGCAGCCAATGCACACCATTGAAGAGAACAGCCAGCAATCACAGCTCAGGAGTGACAGGATATGACTGGTGAACCCTCAGGTATCTGTGAGCTTATTACCCCCCTGTAAGCAGTTAAACTGTGTGAATGCCAGGAGCCATTTGCATTGCTGTTATTATTGATGTTTACTGAAGTTACTGTATGGAGAATGGACTTGAATAAAGCCTGTTAAACTGCCCTACAGTGGAAACTGTTACCTTTGATGTGTGCTGTGAAGAGAATAATAACAAGGGCCCAACTCACTGCAAACCCCCCCCCCCAGTTCCCTCAGAATCCTAAAGAACTCTTCATACCCCACGCTGCAACCCTATCACAGTGGCGTGTGGATAACATAAACCAACAGCTTTATCCTTTGCAGGAGAACCTAAATGTAAAGGGGGTAAATCCCAACAAACGCTCTGAACTAGTTCTTCCTCTGAGATAGGGTCTGCCATATATGCCATGGATTGTGAAGACAATGGGGAGTGACTCTACAGAGCCAACAATCAGATAAATTTTTTTGTTGTGCAACAATGTGATGATATTTCAAAAATTTGTTTTCCCACCCTCCATCAACATTATCATATGTGTTAACAATTGGACACAATAGGAAATAAAGAATATAGAGGTACTCTCCCTGAATCATGATTTGATGAAACGTTTGCAGTGTGAGGCGTGAACCCAGGTAGATTTTCCTTCCAATTTCACTGATGTAGGTGTAGTTAACTGGACTTGGAAGGGACCGTCATATCGTGGGTCCAAAGATTTCCTCACGTGACGCTTCACTGTGACCCAATCTCCAGGTTGTAGAGTATGGGTGCCGTCCAGGGAGTCAGGATCTGGAATGGAACTGAAAACATGTTTATGAATTTGATGCAAGTTTCTGTGTATCTGCCCTACATACTCTGTCATGTCAGAATGTGTAGTCTGAAGTTGCTGTGGAAAATATAGGCCAGTCCTTGGAGCACTGCCAAACAGAATTTCATATGGACTCAGCTTAGTTTTCCTATTAGTTGTCACTCGGACTGTGTGTAAGGCTATGGGTAGACACTCAGTCCATGGTTTCCCAGTCTCTGCCATAGCCTTTTGTATTTTTAGCTTGAGCGTGCCATTTAACCTCTCGACCTTCCCTGAACTTTGCGGATGGTATGGAGTGTGGAAAGCTTGTTGGATACCTAAGGCTTGAAGAATTTCTTGTAACACTTCTATAGTGAAATGTGTTCCTCTGTCACTTTCTATTACCTCTGGTACCCCAAATCTGCAAACCACTTCTGCAAGCAGTTTCTGTGCAGCTGTTTTTGCGTTGGCTTTTGCTGTGGGCCAAGCTTCTGCCATCCTGAAAAGAGGTCAACACACACAAGGACATACTCATATGTGCCCACCCTTGGTAATTGTATGAAATCAAATTGTAATCGCTGAAAGGGATACAATGGCTTAGGAGAGCCTTTTGCAGGCACCTTAACAGTTCTACCGGTGTTGTGGCAAGCGCAGATAATACATCCTTGTACAAATTTGACAGCAGCATTGTTGAATCCAGGTGCTACCCAAGCTTGGACCTTGACAATGGCCACCTGCTTAGGTAACCTGAGAGCTCTAAACAGCTGAGCCACTGACTCTGCATTCTTTATGGGTTTACCTGATGACCCAACAAAATCCCTGCTGCGCCAAATAGGACCATAATCATGCGCAATGCCAAAAGCATACCGGGAATCTGTATAAATGTTTACAGTCTGCCCTTCAGCCATTATGCATGCCTCAGCAAGAGCTTTGAGTTCTGCTTCCTGGGCAGAACACCCAGGAGGCAAAGACCCTTGTCTTACCACTTTCTCAAGGGTGGTCACTGCATACCCAGTGTATGGTTTTCCATCTTTGTAGTATCTGGATCCGTCTACAAAATATTCAAAATCAGCATTATGTATTGGTACTTCAGTAACATTACCAAATTCTTTAGTTTCAGTTTTCATTAACTCAAGACAATCATGTTCCTGTGCAATGTCATGGTCATCTGGTTCCTCAATGTCAGGAAGTAAGGTAGCTGGATTAAGTATGGTACATCTTTTGATAGTGACATTGGGTGGTGTGAGGAGAGCTACCTCATATTTAGTCAATCTTGCCATTGACAGGTGTCTGATCCTTGCTTGTGACAACAGCTCCTGTACTGCATGAGGGACATGAATGGTCAAGGCATGGTCCAATACCATGTCTGCCACCTTTTCCATCAACACTGCACAGGCCACTATTGCTCGCACACATGATGGAGCTCCCCTGGCAACTATGTCTAGTTGCACAGAGTAATACCCAAGGGGTCGATGTTTACCACCATGAAGTTGTGTGAGAACTCCTTTTGCATGACCACTGTTTTCATGACAGAACAAGTTAAAGGCCAATTCATAATTAGGAATTCCTAGTGCTGGGGCTGACACTATAGCTTCCTTTAGTCTGTGAAATCCTGCGTTAGCTTCCTCTGTCATCATGAAGGGTTTTCCCTTATTGCACGTGGCTACAACATCAAAGAGAGGTTGCATCAAGGATGAAGCTGATGGCAACCATTCTCTGCAGTAGCTGACTAACCCCAAAAATGTTCTTAGCTCCCTAAGTGTTTTGGGTTCAGTCAGCTGTGTCACAGCTTTCTTCCTCTCTGGAGTGATATGCTTGGCCTGCTGAGAGATGCAATGACCCAAGAATATCACTCTAAGTTTTGCAATCTGTAATTTTTCGCGTGATACTTTGCACCCCTCCCTACAGAGGAATTTTAGGAGTGACAAAGTCTCAAGCAGACAAACATGTCTAGTGATTGTGCAGATCAAAATATCGTCAACATACTGCAACAGACATGTGGATGTGTTGTTAGGGTGCCAAGATTGTAATACTCTAGACATTACTTCTGAAAATTCTGAGGGAGATGTGGCGCCCCCTTGTGGTAAACGTGTCCAGCTGGCTCTCTTCATCCACTGGGACCGAAAAATATGCATTTGAAATGTCTACGACCGTGAAATACAAAGCACTTGGTGGAATTTGGTTTAGCAAGGTGTGTGGATTGCTACCAATGGGGGCATTAATTACAATTAATTTATTGATTTCCCTTAAATCATGTACCATCCTGTAGACAGGGGGGGGCTCCTGGTTTCACTCTCTTCCGCACGGGAAAAAGAGGTGTATTATAAGGGGATCGGCATTCCCTTATAACCTTCATCTTCAAATACTCCTGAATCTGGACCTCCAGAGCATCACTCTGTTCCGTGCTCAGTGGGTATTGTTTTATTCGGACCGGAACAGTTCCTCGTTTTAATTTAATTTTTACAGGAGTCACCTTCAACAGCCCTACATCCATTCTGTCTTTTACCCATAATTCTGGTGGTACCTGGGCTAACATATCATTTACCTGTTCATCTGGGGTCTCTTCGTCAGGAGATTGTTCATTAAGCCCATAGAGTAAAGCACTTAATGCTGCTAAGATGGGTTCCTTAAGGAGCCCTGTTACCGTTATCCCCTTCTTTCCGTATTGGATATTTGCACCTATTGCACTAAGTATGTCTACACCTAGCAAATTCCCAGGGCAATGGTCAGATACCAGGAGTCGTGCACATATTTCAGTTGTATCCTCTATGCGCATTTTCAAAGGCTTTGTCTGTGTTAAGGTACATGGTTGTCCTCCCAACCCAATTCCCAACACCTTTTCAGGTGTTAAGTAGTGTGTTGGAACACTCTGAGCTGTTAGAACGGTTCGGCTCGCCCCCCGTGTCTAAAAGACAATTAACACCCTTCCCATTTGGCAATGTCAATTTCATTAATGCATGTGGACCTGGTTGTGGTGGTATTGACAAAGGGATGCTTCTGTGTGGGGGCTGCCTAGGACTTGTGTTTTGGTTGTCCTGGCTACGCTGATTGCTGGAACGCCTGGAAGGGCAGTCCTTTTTCATGTGGCCACGCCCCCTGCCCCCCCCTCTTGTACTCCTCTGAGTTAACCCTTCTATTGGGGGGAGGTGTTTTAATCTCCACTTTCTTCACTCCCTTCGTTGGTTGCTCTCTATTTGACACATACAATACTGGGGTTGCCTGCTTCTGAGCCTTCTTAAGCTTCCTTTTGTTGTTCTGTTCCTCTAAGCTCCTAAGAACAACCAGTGATTGCTCTATCGGAGTGTGCAAAAAACACGTACGGAAAATCCTCCCATCTCTATTTCCTGGGGTGGTAATATCAAAATCTTGATCCTGAAAGATAACCATTAAGCGGCCATGATACTTATCCACTGATTCCTCCCCTCCTTGGAAAGCCTCTGGTAAGCCTGATGCTAATTGGTTATTCAATTCCTTAGTTACCACCTGTAACCTTTTGATAAACTGTTCTCCACTCTTTCTTAGCTTTTACTCTTCCCCTACTGGAACAGCATCTACACCTTCGGGTCCTTCAGTTGGCACCTTCTTGATCCTTTCCATAAAGGGTGCACCTACAGCTGCAATACATAATGATGACAGATCAGCCCATGTCGCATCATATATTCCCTGTATTCTCATCAGAGACTTAAGAAATCCAGAGGGATTCTTGTAAGGGTCAGTTAGTGTACTGGCCATACTGAGCTGTTCACCTTGAGTCCAGGGTTTATACCATGTAACTACTTCTGATTCCCTATGTACTCCATCCTCTCCTGGACTAGTGGTTGTTTGTGTAATCACTGGGCACACTCCAGTCCTAGATTTCTGACTCTTAGTCTTCTCACATGCGTGACACTCTGGACTCTCGTTGTTTCTGTGAGCTAGGGGTGGGTCACACCCACACACCCAAGTTTGTGATCTCAAGGACCTGATGGTTTGTCCCATATCTCTTCCCTGTGGTATCCCTCCTGTTGCTCCCTCTAAAATCCCGTCTTCCTCCTCTACATCACTCACCCTTATACTCTGTCTTTGAGCACCTTGTGGTGTCTCAGGGCTAACAATTTGCCACTCACTTCCTCGTCCTCTCACTAATCTAAGATGTGGAGTGGATGTTGTCTGCCCATGTGCATTAGGAGTGAGTGGGGAGGAGACCTCTACCCTTGTTGAGGATCTTGTACAGGGACGAGCAAACTCATCTTGTGGTGTATTACACCTGTAACACCTGATTCTTTTTTCCCTATTACAAGCTGAGCAATACCAGCATTGCCACCCCTCCATCCAGTCTTCTTTCTCTGAATCATCATTTGATGATGATGCAGGGGTAGAAGATGACACACGTCGTCTCCAAGTTTGTGATTTTAGATATGATGGAGGATTTGGAATCTGGTGTGTCTCCTCCAACCTAGTCATATCTCTATACTCTGTACTTGTGCTGCCAGGTGACATTGTAGAAGGGGACATTGTAGACAACCTTAATGACAAGGTTGGATCTCCCTCGGTAGTCATTAATTGTGAGGGGCTTTCAGGATCCCTGAAGTGAACTCTAGGGTATGCTGGAGGGGCAGTTGGGGGTCTCATATACTCCTCCTCATCACTGTGTTTATTAAGGGGATCATGATTAGTGGCTGTTCTTTTTTTTTTCCAAATTGTTTTTATTGGTTTACAATTTTTTAATCAAACAATTATAACAGGAGGGTGGGGGGAAAGGATGGGGAGGAAGGGAAGAGGGTACGGGTATGTATGAGAGGGATGGAATATTAGATTATGATTAGAGACAATATAGGCAACACCCAGATGCTTGAACTCTCGAGGGATCTTAGACTAATCTTAAGTCTTAAATAGAAACATTAGCATCCTGGTGAAAATGTGAGTGTTGGAGGTGGGTCCTTAGACGTTGATTCCGGATGAGGGTCATACCATGCCCCCGGGGGTTATCCACCCCATACGGAGGTTTAAAGATCAACGTTCAAAATGTGGATTAAACCGGGTTGAGGTTTGGAGAACAGGTTGCTCGCCTGAAGACATTAGAGTTGGTGTAGCTTTTTGTTGCACTTACTGATGACGCGGAGAAGTTCACCCAGCCCTCCAAGGTTACGAGTTTAGAATAGTGGGAATTAGTTGGTTTTGAACTGAATTGTCAAAGCTTTTGGTGTCAGCATTAGTGTTGAGCGTAAGTCTTTTAGTCTCGATTCGCTTTAGATGTCATCAAGTTCTTTACTTTAGGTTTCCGTTTGATTTTGAGACCTGAGGGTAGCGTTCCATTTTCTGACATAAAGATCATGGTGTGGTAATTAGCATAGATTTTTGTTATGCTTGTTTCAGATGAACTTATTAAACAGTATTTGCCAGAGAAGGAGAGCGGGGTACGGGATAGGGGGGGAGACAAAGAATCGAAGACACGTGGAACCACCATCACCCATATGTTGAAACCTAGGATTCATCCGGTGGAGTCGGGGTGTAGAGTTTTAGGAGCAGTGGTCAGAAGTACCTCAGAGCATTCGTCCTAAGTACCAGGTTGTGGAGCGGAAGCATGTTCTTATGCGTGATTGTATATGGTTTGGGAGTATATCGATTATGGGCTGCCACGTTAGGAAGAATTTCTCTACTTTGCTCTCTTTCTGAAGGGAGGCCTCCACCCAATCCCTGCGTAGTAGATATGTTAATTTGTCCAAGAAAATACATAGTGAGGGGGCATTGGGGCCTATCCAGGTCTGGAGAATAGTTTTCCTTGCTGCTGCCGATATGTAGAAAATTAATTGGTTAGTATGTCGTGGGAGTTGTCTATCTGTGTCTCTTAATATGCCGAAGATGGCCCATTCAGGAGTTATAGGTGTAGTGAGGGAAGTGTGTGTGGTTGGGAATCTTTGAATGCGATTCCAGAACGCCTGACTGATTGGGCACGTCCAGAAGCAGTGGTATAGATTTGCCGTGCCCTCCCCACACCTAGAACAGGATGGTGATGCACAGCCCCCCATGAGATAGTTACGACTGGGGGATAGATATCCTCGATGCAATATCTTGAGGGCTATCTCCCAGTAGGAGACACTTGCAATGCTCTTGGATGCCTTTAATGTGGCCTCCAACATCTCCTCCACCGTTATTTGTGGTAAATCCTCCCTCCACCGCACCGGACCGCCCCCCCTAGTCTCGTATTGGAGTGGTAGATTAAGAGCTTTAAAAAAAACCTGAGATATGTCCTCGGGTTCCCTGCGGCCAATCAGTTTCCCCAGCACGATTGTCATTCCAGTCAAGATCATTGAATTGTCGGACTACTTTGGTCGTGTAGCTCTGGAGTTGTAGAAAGTGAAAGATGTGTGTCGTGATAAAGCTAAATTTAGTGCAGGCTTGATTGAAAGTGAGAGGTGTTTTTTCTTGGGGATCTACCAAGTCGCCCACCGTCCTGAGGCCCCTGGAGTGCCATCGCCGGAAGTTTGGGGTGGGGTTTACCATTGAAAGCCGGGGGTTGTCTATGAACGATAAGCTCAGCGGGGCCCTTTCCTCCGACACCCCAAGTCTACGGCGCACCAGGCGCCATGTTTTCCAAGTGGTCAAAAGTAAAGGGTTGAGTTTAACCTCTGATGGGAGGTCGTGGAATGAGAGATGCAAGAGGTTGGTCAGACGGATATCTGGGCAAAAACTCGCTTCGTGTTCTGTGGGCGTATGCGTTTGGGTTTTCCCGTAAGGGCCCGTCCCTTAATTTTGTATAGATTAAACTGAGAGATTGTAAGATTTAATGTTCGGGAAAATTTATACCTCCCCTTTGATTTTGTTGTTGAAGGGTGTTAAAAGGGATTCTCACTCTTTTACCCCGCCAAATGAAGGTTCTAAACTGTTTGTTGATTAATTTTTCATCTTTTGGTCTAAGGGACAAAGGGAGAGTCCGAAATAGATATAGTAGTTTGTGAAAAATGATGAGTTTAACTAGGTTTGCTCTTCCAATGAACGAAAGCGTGAATCCTGACCCGTATTCAAGCTGTTATTTAAGATTGTTTTTAAGTATTAAGATTTGTCGAATACAATTTGGTGGGATCTCTTGTGTTTTGAACTCCCAAATCTGTGAGGGAATGTGGTTGCCCAAAGTAGTGGGTATCTGTTTATCCAACGTGGGCGGGGGGGGCCCGTCAAAAATTTGGGCTTCAGACTTGTCTAGGTTTATTTTAAAAACCCCTGAGCTCCCCCCTTCACCTCGATCTCTTCCCAACAGGTCTCGTAGGCACACCTGGGGTCTAGATATAAAGAGCAACAGATCATCGGCAAAAGCCGAAATTTTGACCTCTGTGTTCCCTATTTTTGATGCTCGGAACCCATCCCAGGCTTGAAGGTACCGCAGAAAAGGATCCAGGGCGAGGTCGAAGAGCAGGGGTGAAAGAGGACACCCTTGTCTTGCCCCCCGTGCGAGGGGAATCGGGAGGGAGTTGATATTGTTAATCGTTAGGAATATGGTTGATTGGGATTGAAGGAGATGCAGGAAGTCCAGGAAGGTCGCTCCGAAGTTTCGAGCCCGTAATGAGGTATTAAGGAATTGCCAAGAGACGGAATCAATTGCTTTCTCAGCATCTAGGCTGAGAAGCATGGTTAGGGGGTGTTTGTTAATTGGGGTGCTGCTACCGAGGCTGCCACTACTGTTCTAATACCTTTTGATGGGTGCCGGTTTTTGACAAAGCCTAGTTGGGATGGTGTTAATAGGTCTGGCAGGTACCTCTGGAGTCTTGTTGCCAAGATCGAGGCTAAAACTTTGTAATCTGTATTTAGTAATGATATAGGGCGGTACGAGCCTATTTCCTCCGGGTCCCTCCCTGGCTTAGGTAGCACAATAGTTCGTGCCTCTTGGAAATTTGGCACGGCAGTATGTTTCTGATAGACATCATTGAGAAGCATAGTTAGGGTTGGGGTTATGTCAGTTTTGAGGAGTTTATAATATTCCCTTGATAATCTGTCTGGCCCTGGTGCTTTATTGTTTTTTTAGGGTAGAGATGGCCCTTTCCACCTTCTTGGGTGGTAATGGCTGCCGCTAATTGCTCTTGTCTCTCATGTGTCAGTTTAGGGAGTGTTGTCGCATTCAAGAGATTCCACGTTGCTGGGGAGTTATATGGACGTTCTTTATACAGGTCCTCGTAGTATTGGGCAAAGGTTTCCACTATCTCCTCACTATTTGTCAAAATTTGGCCTGTGGTGGGGTGTCGAATTTTGATTATGAATTTTTTGGTGGTATGGGTTTGGTTAGGGCGGGGTAATAAATTTCCCTGTCTTCCCTCCCCATCTAAAGAAGTGATTCCTTGTGAGCTCTGATTGCCATTTGGCATGAGCTAGGGTGTGTGCGTCCAGAACTTTCTTAGCCTCTAGATAAGTCTGCCGATGTGCCTCGTCTGGGGTGGCCAAAAGTTGTCGGTGGGCGGTCAGCAGATCCCGGTGAAGTGTAGTGTATGTTTGCTTGCGGCGTTTGCGTTGGAGAGCAACATAGGCAATGACATGACCTCTCATGACTGCTTTCGAAGTCTGCCATAGCAGAGGTGTGTCCACTTGTGAAGTACTATGGTCATCTAGAAAGTTACCCCAATGTGTTGTGAGATATGATTGGAAGTCGTCTGACTGAGCCAAATAAGAGGGGAACCGCCAAATTCTGTTTGTGATCACTGGATCAGTCAATGCCAAACGCAAACTAACTGGTGCGTGATCCGAGATTATGACTTCCTCAATTTTCGAGGTTTTTAGTTGAGACATCATGGCATCGGGCACCAGGAAATAGTCTATGCGTGAGCTGGTGCGGTGCACCGAGGACAAGTGAGTAAAGTCCCTCTCTGATTGTGTGGATTCTCCAAGGTCACTCAGGCCTAGATGCTGCATGAGATGGTGAATACCTCCGAGCTGTGCGGGCTTCATGGGTTAGAGGGAGTGGAATTGTCAGGTCCGGGGGAGAGCACGGCATTGAAATCCAACACCTACCAAAAAGATTGTGATGTCCTTGGTTACTAGGAACTGGAGGAAGGTTTAGAAAAGGAAATTCGTGGGTGGGGGTATAGGTGATATTTATTCAAGATGGATTATATTTAGTGGAATTAATTCGAAGTGATCGTATATATGAAAATCTGCCCTCAGGGTCAGCAAATTCTTTCGAGGATTTGAAATTTTAGGGAGGTATTAAGGAGAAATGGCGACCCCTCTTGTCTTAGTGGAGTAGTTGTTTGCCGTAGATTGCATTGCTGGTAATCCAGGGGTCCCGTAATGGTTCTTTCTCCTACCTGCCATTGAGTCTACTGTAGATTGTAATGTCAGGGGGGGTAATTCGTTTTCAAGTGTTGTGGTCACTCGTTTGCGCTTTATGGGGTCGTTTTAAGGCCCCCGCTACGTTCAAGAGAGGAAGTGTATGGTGTTAATGCGATGATGTCCCGAGTGTCGGTTGTGTCTTGTGGTGTGTGGTTTACATATCTACCCCATTTTCTTGACGCTCTGCTGCAGATATTGAAGTTTTTTCCTTGAGGAATCAGGCAAGCCGTGTCCCAGGCGGAGCATGGTCCTATCTGGCATTGAGTAGGGTGGGGTGGTCCCACGTTCCACGTGTCTCCGGGAAGGGTGGGGGGGGGGTGAACTACTAGGAATACAACAACAACAAAAGGTTTAAAAAATATGCTAACAAATGCTACTACACAGTTACCAATATGAAGCTAACAGTTTTATTAAACATCCTGAATGCAAACTAGGAAGAAAAGCACCTGATAGATTTTCTAGTCGAAAGTATGCTATTGAGCGATGAATCCCTTCTAGGTTAATAGCTAGCGATGTCGTCATCCTTCCTATGCTTTGATGGTTCTCGGCCAAAGACCGTGCCTCCGCCAAGGTTTGGGTCAGTATAGTAGGTTGTGCGTCATTCTACTGTTTCCCTCAAGTTTGGCTGGATATTAGAAGCTGGGAAAAATAATTTAATGCGGTTGTCGAGCCGGTTATTTGCAAATTGGTGAGAATAATTTCCGTTTCATTGTGACTGTTGCGAGAAATTGGGGAAGACAAGGATCTTATGTCTTAACTTCAAGCATTTGTTTTTGAATGTACGCGCACGTTTTAGGATTGTTCTTTCATCACAAGAAGTGCACAGAATTTCGCGAAAGGTGTTAGGGCGGGCGTGGTTGTCCCCTGTTGGTTATGGACTCCCATGCGGTATGTACTCATGTTGTTAGCTCGCAGTAATTTTGGGGGTAGGTTGAGGCCCAATCAGCAGTCGGAATATCGTGAGTGACAAAGTGCTCGAGGCTTTCCCCTTTTGAAAGCGTACTCTGGATTCCAATAAAACGTAGGTTGTCCTACAGGCTACTGTTTTCTAATTCATATTATCTTTTCTTGCATTTGTTTGATTGTGGTCATGGTGTACGGTTTTGTTCATGCTCTTGATGCAGTTGTTCAGATTCGAGGTTGCCGTTTCTCATTTCTAATTTGCTTATTCCTGGCATTATTGGATATTTGAGCTAGAGCGGAGTTTATGAGGATTGGAACCAAATGTCCAGTTTTTGTCTATCAGGGGCATATATAATAGCTGGAGATGCTTGCGCTATTTGAGGCTATTTTGTTGTTGCATCAGAATAGTTGGCCCTGTTGGGTGGGAGGTGATGGCAGTGATCTGATGGTTGTCCCGTCCCTGTGGTTGTTGTGGCCATGGTCGTGTTTTTTTGTGGTGAGAGAAAAAGCGGAGATCTAATCTCTATAGATTTGGAAGTCCTTTGGTTTTAGAACGTAAGTTTAATAGAGGAGGAGATGTCATTCTACTAGAGGGCGGGGTATTGTGTGGTTGTTGCTTATTTTGGTTGTTGGGTGCCGCCGATGCCCACGATATAAGAATTTTTTTCATAGCCGCCGAGGCACAATTGAGGAGAGTTCTAGTATTGATTGTGATGGATGATCTTTTAAGATAAGCTTGATTTACATAGCATGAGGTTTAGTAATATAGGGCTCAGTGTTTTCTAAAACAGGTTTCCTAACGATGGTGTTTGTGTATTCAATTGTAGGAGTTGAGTCCACAGCCAGGGTATCACGTTAGTATTTCCCCCGACTTTTCCAAACTGACTTTAAGTAGTTACGAGTGCCCTCTCGTGATGTGTGGCGAGAGTTCCTTGACAAAGTTCTGCGGTGATTATATTTGGATGAGGGGCTTGGGTTGGGAAGCATCTGAGGAGTTTTGGAGGCTTATTTAAGGTTTGTGAGAGTCAACTACCCTTTGGCCCGCTTGCTCTGGTGCTGATGAGAGTATAGTTTTTGTTTGGGGTTTGTGGGGGGGGGAGGAGGGCATGCCCCTTCAGATTATATAGATAAGGTCCACTGTACTAGGTTATTTTGCGAGTGTTTATTTCAGAATGTGGTTTCTATGTGGTTGAGCGTTTGGTCAGTAGGTGGCAGTGCTGTATGCAGACGAGGTTTAATGTTGCTGCCTGCAGAGGGAGGTTATCTGATCTCTTGCGTTAACTTTAATGAGGCATGTGATTCAGTTCATGCTAGTATTTGGGATGGTGTTGGATTATTTTGTTTATTTTTCTTGAGCACAGCCAGGCTATTATTTTATGGCAGGGACAGGTTTGTGGCGTGTCCTCCTATATGCGGAGCTTGAGGAGCGTTAACATGTGTGTGGTTTTGACTGGTGTCTATGGTCCCGGCTCCCCAAGCAGCCCCTTTGGCTCAGGAGGTTGGGAAGATGGACGTTCCCGCCACTGGTGTCTTTAGAGGCCTGTAGCCGTTCCGTTAGAGAAAATGGCGGTCGTGTTCCCGGCCCAAACAGTTTAGTGGCCAGCGAGGGATTGTACGGGTGGCTGACAGGCCCAGGTCATGTATCGGGGACCCCGCGCGGAACGACCTTCACCTTCCGTAGCGGCCTAGATCAGCTCGAGGGCACGGCCCTTCTGAAGAGGACGTGCGGGGGGTCGGGGTGGGGTTCGCGCCTCCGGTCACTCGTGCTGTCAGGTATGCCCGAACTCGCAACTTCAATTGCTCGTTCCGTGTGGAACTGGATGGTTTTGGGGAGCCACCTAGTCAGCGCACGCCCGGCCACTGCAATGCCTCTCTCGTCGTGGTGGACGGCTGACCCTCCCCTCGGTCTTCAGGGATCAAGTCCCGCTGTCTCCTCCGTCTCCACACGCAGCTGCCCAGGTCACAGGGGAGTGCGTGATGCACCGAGTGTCTAGGAGACGTTGTTGGGGGGCTCAGCTCCGATGCAGTTCGGTGTCTCCGATCCGCCGACTCGTTAGCCCAAAGCCTACTGGCTGCGGTCTTGGCCTCCGGGTCATCTTGTCGGCGGAAGTGAGGCTGTGGTATACTCGGCCTCGGACCAGGGGCTGATGAGTAAACGGATCGGATGCGCGTCTCCCGTGCTGTGTAATATCTCAGAATGGGTTTCTGAACTGGAGAGCAACGCTGTCTCCAATGTCAGCAGACTTTAGTTTGGGAGCGCTAGGCGGAAGAGCACCATTATTAGAATGCGGCCGCCATTCATGCGTCCCGCCCCGGAAGGAATGTCCTCTAGTGGCTGTTCTTAACCAGGCTTGGACCTGAGGACCGCTACCGTGCTTTTGTCTATCCTATTTTCTTCATCGTTCTAGAAAACTTTTCTCCATCTTTAATTAGCATCTAAACAACCAGCTGCTGGCATTTTTTGCACGTTTCAGGATTTGTTTTGCATTTTTTATCGCGCCCTTCCCGTTCTTTACCGCGGCTCCAAATCACTTCATTGTTTATTTGGGAGAAATTGATATTATCGATTTGCCTCCTTTCTGGTTTGGTACGGGTAGTTCCCATAGCAATCAGTATAAGTGTAGCGATCCCCGTCTGATTTATCCGCTATGTATAATCAGTTGCAGAGATTTCCCCTATCCCTTGGTGTAGGAATAGCTAAATCTCTACTATGGTATGGTATGCAGTGAGCTGAACGCCAGAATCAACTCCTTGTACTATCTGCTGCTCCTCTTTACACAGTTGATACCAAAGATACAAGAAAATTGCTAACCACAGCCAAAGTCCTGTAACTATTACAATGTATTCAAAAAGCAGCATCTAAGACAACATAATTCATGCAACAATGTACTTGGGTTAACAACTTAGATTTATCCGATCTTCTGGTTGTCTAATCAAAAATTTCTTAGTAATTAAAAAAATTGGTTGGATCCAATTGTATAGCTGATATGAATAAGCAATTGAACAAAAGGTAATTAATGAACTAATGTAGCAACCAGAAAGTCAGATGCCCCTTTGATCAGATTAATCTTATCAACACTTATATTAACCAAATAGATTTAACAGTACGTTTGAAAATATTTTTGGTCATGTGAAAAGCCAGCCCTGCTCCAAACAAAATCAATCCCACAATAATCAAAGCAAAACCTTCAGTACACTGTACATCTATCCATTTAAGATCAGCACTACAAGACTCAGAAATATTAATTAGGTTAATTGCTTGTAATTCAAGACACAGCAGTAGATGGCAGTGTTGTCACACACATCAATAGGCAGAGTGAAAATTCACTGAAGAGAGGAAAAAAAAAATCGATGCGCACTTTTAAAAACACAATTAAAGTTAGGACTCACAGATTAATACAGAGACAGGAAAACAAGACAAACAAATATAACAGCAAGTTGTAATCTACCTAAAACACCTTCTATTCTCCTATGGACTGACTATGAAATCCCCCCACTCAGTGAAGGGAGACTAGTGGAAATCTCCACTTACCTAGGATTTTGTGTCCCTTCACCAAGATGAAGAAAATCCCAATCACCTTTAGTCCAACAGAGATAGATTGATCCTTCGATCTTCAATTGGCTTGGCTCTTCCCCGTACGGGCCACCAAGATTGTTAGAGTAAGCCAAGGGTTAGGTAGTTTACAACAGGTATACCGAATACAAAGGTTTACTGATCAAGGGTCAGTCCACCGAGAGCTCTGGCCCCCAGTCTTCCAACAATTTATTTTATACCCCGCTCAGAACATCCTTTAACATAGTTTAATACGCACGTAAATGATGTAATATTGGCACAAGAATTAGACATAATTAAGATATAATTAAGTGGTCACGATGACCTTGTCAACTTTTCTGATAAATGGTGTTATTCTGTGAAATGTTATGTTCCTACTTATTCTGGGAACCAGAAAGGGAGTAATGGCCTTGGCTTAGCTAAGTGTGTATCCGCCAAACACATTGTCTCAAAAATGATAACATATTAGAAGAATCTAGGCAAAAGGTTTTTGGGCAGATGTGAGCTTCTAAAAACTAAGTAGGACAAAGGTTACTTAGCTGTGTTATCATATATGAAGATATGAACCTAACTAGATATGAACTTAACTAGTATCCATACATATAATATAATGACTGAATATATTGATTAAAAGATAAAAACTCTAACAGGCTCCAGTTATGACCTGAAGCCAAAACAAAAGTGTGAACATGTCTTTAAGGATTTTATGATCTAATTAAATATATAATAAAATCTGGGGTTATTTTTACTTAGTCTCTTCTGTCCTGTATTGTCTGGAGAAACAATGACTTCCACCTGTCTGGAGATCAGAGGCTGGAATAGGTTGTAGACTATTCAGCATTATTCTGCTCATGGGAACATCGCATTTCTTTAAACATTAAGGGCGACATGTATGAACGGTGCAGATACAAAGGGCGACATGTATGAATCCCGCCGGGTCGGGGCGCACCTTTCTGCCAGTTTCCCGGCGGAATCTGCGCCTGATTTATGTCGGCGCCGGGCACGTATACACTTCAATGTAAAGTCCGCCGCGCTTCGCCTGTGTGTTAGGTGCAGTGCGGCGGGACTAAGGCGCAGTGCGGCGCTGCGCCTTATGATTCGGCGCCGGATGGTAGAGATCGACATTGCGGGGAAAAGTCCGCCGCGCCTGGCCAGTGTGTTGGCGCAGTGCAGGGGACCGAGGGCGGCAGTGTGGGCGCTGCGAATAAGATTCGCCGTTCGAGGCGGTGAGCTCGTACATGTGGGCAAAAAGTTCCTGCGCCTCGCCGTGGTGTGGGCACAGTGCGGGGGACATGGGCACAGTGCGGACTTAGGCGCCGTGCGGACTTAGGCGGCGTGCGGGGCTGCGGCGGAAAACAGTTCCGTATGCGAGACAGGTGGAACAAGCGTTGATAATCATTTCCAGATGTCGGTGCAGAGTATGAATCAAAATCCCTTTATAAAGCGTTCAACATTCTCAGGAAAAGAGCTGAAACCTATAAAATAAAAAATACATAAAACAAAATCACTTTCCAATATCCTATTCAAGAATGAGGATATTGGACAATTGCCGGGAACTTCAGTTATTTCAAATTCTGAAAAGCTATTTCATTGTCGGCCTAAACCGGCCAATCAGAATAGGAGCGACAGTGAACCATTAAAAACCTATGGGATGTTTAGACCAAATCAGAATCCCGGCGGGACAGTCAATAATACTGTTAAAATGCTGAAAAGAGGTGTTGGATGAAGTAGCAGGGGCGTGGCTAGCTCGGCCAATCAGAATAGGACGCGACAGAGGACCTTAAAACTTTGGAGAAATTTTGACCTATCAGTACACAATAGTGGAGCGACAAGGACCCATTCTGAGTCTATGGAGAAGTTTGTAGACCAATCAGAATCACGGGGGGATAATTCAAAATAACAGTAAAATGTACAGAAAAGAGCTGATTGCTGAGGCTAGCGGGGGCTTGGCTATCCAACCAATCAGAGCGCGAGCTACTGTCTCCCAATTATAGTCTATGGAGAGATGGGCGCTCTGAAATCTGGCGTCAGCGCCGTGCGGCATGAAGTATTAATAATAAATAATAATATCTTTTATTTATGTTAGCACCAAATATTCCGCAAGCACTTTACAATATAGTGGGAATAAGCACAACAAACCAGACATTACATTATAAAAAAAGCTACATGACAAAATGAGACACAAGGTGAGAGGGCCCTGCTGGCAAGAGCTTACAATTATTTAGGGTTGTATGGGTGTGAAACAAAGGGTTACAAATGCTTGGTTTTACAATGGTCAGCCATGTTACATATAATATGGGGTAGTATACAAAAAAGTGGATTGAACCTGCCATACAAACCATACAACATCTATACAGGTAAGTGCCTGTGGGTGCAAAGTTTTCTAAGTGTGAATGTGTGACAGAATTTGGGGGGTTGACAATTAGGGTCTTGAATAGGCTTGTCTAAGAAGATGTGTTTTCCAGAGCGCACGTAAAACTGCGAGGGGTTGTGAGTGTGTGCTGATCACATGGGGTAACATATTCCAGAGGAATGGTGAATACGTGCAAAATCTTGGAGATGGGCATGGGAGGTTCGGATGAGTGAGGTGTGTAATCTGATCAGTAGCAGAGGAGAGCCCCCCCGGGTAGGGTGGTAGACAGAGATGAGGAGGAGATCTGTAGGGTTAGGAGCAGCGCTGGGGAGAGCTTTATAGGGAAGAATTTGGAGTGATTAGTTTATATGTTTCCTGTACTGAATGGGCAACCAGTGCGTGATGACACAGGGTAGAGGCATTAGTATAGCTGCTAGTGAGAATGAAAGCTGGCTGCTGCATTCAGGACAGTTGGAGAGGGGAGGAGGAGTGTCTACAGAGTGGGAGGACGATAAGCAAGGAGTTACAGTAGTCTAAGACGGAAAGAATAAGAGCAGCAATGAGGAGTGTGAGTTGTTCTTTCCAAAGTGAGAAATAGGACGGGACTTCTGGAGTTGATTCTTTTAGAGGTGCAGTGACAGGATCGGGCAAGGGGATGGATATTATGGGGTGATCCGTATCTAGTATAACCCCCAAAGTAGGACAGCGGGCTGATGCCTAGGAGAAATGGTGGTGCCACACACACACAGAGAGATGAGCCAGGGCGTGGGGGTGGTTAGTAAAACGGTGGGGAATGACTTGAAGTTCAGTTTTAGTGAGGTTTAGGTTAAGATTACAGGGAGGACATGATGTCAGAGTACAGCGGACAGACAGTCAGTGGTGGGTTTGTAGCAGGGCAGGTGTGATATCCCGGGAGGAGGTGTATAGTTGAGTGTCAACAGCGTCGTAGAGATGGTACTGGAAGCCAAATATGCTGATGGGTTTGTCAATGGGGGCTGTGGACAATGAATAGAGGTGAGGGCCATGAAGTGGATCCTGTGGAACACCAACCAGCAAGAGGAAGAGGGAGAAGAGGGTAGACCGGAAAATGAGAACTGAAGGAGCGGTCAGAGAGGTAGGAATGAGAAAAAGAGAACCAAGAGAGAGCAGTGTCCTGGATACCGATGGCATGAGATGTTGAGGAGGTGGTGGTGATCCAACAGTGTCAAATTGCTTGCTGAGAGATCCAGAAAGAAGCAAACAAATGAGTAGTTACCCTGAGATTTTGTGTTAGGAGATCATTGGAGAACTTTAGGTGAGAGCAGTTTCGTGGAGTGTTAAAGTGCGGAACCTGATTGCAGAGGGTCAAGAAGAGGAGTTAGCAGAGAGATTAGCGCGATTAGGCGGAGAGTAGAGAGGTAGACAAGCGTTCCAGGAGTTTAGAGATGAATGGGCAGGTTAGAGGACTGGTCGGTTGTTTAGTGCGCAGGACGGGTCCTGAGAGGGTCCAGAGAGGGATTTTTCAGTAAAGGGGGTTTTAATAGCGTGTTTATAAGGTGGATTGGGAAGATCCCAGTGGAGAGAGGTGAGGTTACTGATTGTAGTGAGGTTTGAGAGAGGACTGTGGAGAAATTAGATTGGACAAGGTGGGAGGAATGGGGTCCCTGAGAGGTGGTGGGGCGCGCAGCAGCAGATGCCTGGACCACTTCTTCTTCTGATGGTCGGTCAAAGGCTGATCTGAAAGCAGATTTGTGAAATGTGGGGAGGGACAGGATGGTTTTGCTGGGTGTTTGTGATAAGTTGTAATGCCGGATACTGTCAATTTTTCTTTGAAGTGAGTGGCCAGTGTCTTCAGCACAGAAAAGAGTCATTGAACGGGGTCTGAGCTTTAGGTCCTAGGAGGGAGTGGAAGGTGTAAAAGAGGCGTTTTGGGTTGTTGTGTAAGGTTCTGTGAGGGAGGTGGAAGTATTATTGTTTTGGCGTCTGTGATGGGCAGTGTGGTAAGTCGCTCTGGCTTGAATTTTTATAGTGAGAATGTCTGCAGTAGCTGTGACTCTTTCTCCACAGACGCTCAGCACACCTGGAACAGCACTGGATGAAAACTGAGGTCTGAGTGTGTGGGCCAAGGCTGCGGGCGTCTGACTCTGGTGCCTGCGGATCGGTGTGTGAAGTGGTGCACAATATGTTGCAGGGTGGTTGTGAGAGGTTTCATTGTAATGTTGGACGGCCAGGTCAGGAAGGAGGATGGAGATTAGCGGGCAGTGAGGTCGGTATGGTGTCAATAAGGTCTCAGTGTTTTATTGAGCGGTGATTTCGGAAAAAGTGGTGATGGGTAGGAGTGTCCAGAGAAGGCTGAGATGTTAGCAAAATAAGTGAAGGAATATAAGGTTGTTGTGATCAGAGAGCGCCAAAGGGGATGTTGCTAGGATTAGAAATAGAGCAGAGGCGACTGAAGGCCAGATCAAGAGAGTCTCCCTTCTTGGGAGTTGGGAGTATTAATAAAAAAATTATTTTTATTAAAATTAAATATTATCAGATAAAGAGCCGAAACCCTTACTTTACAAATAAAGCAGTTAAAACCCGAACAAACGCGGTTTGTCGCCAGAGACCGGCCGCTACATAGGGAATGGAATAGAGAGAATTGCCGGGAATCTGTAACTCACTTGTTTAAGACTATTCTCATTGGTCGGACATAAACCATGCCAATCGGTATGGGCGACAATGTCCCATTATAACACTATGGAGGAGAATTGACCAAACACAGAATAGTGAGCGACGGGACCTTCTAACTAGTGTCTGAGTGATTACGTTGGCTATCGACAACGGGTCGATATCGGCCACCATCGATAAGGTTTTTCGTAGTCGATAGTCGATCATCTCCGATGACCAATTAAAGTCTATGGGAGAGCAACAACACCTTCATTCTTACACCCAAACAGGGCTGGGAGAAGCTGGAATTAACAAGCCCACAACAGTCAAATGGATACTGCTACTTCTTAGGCAACAACACTTAGGCTATAAAAGCCAAGAGAAAAACAAGTCACACACCATTCACTATCTGTCTTGTACCCAAGCTGACCTTACACCTGCATCACCCAAAATTAAAAAGTGCCAGAAGGCAGTATTATTTTGAACCATCATTTTACTTGGAAACTGGACATTGACAACCCTGTCTGGATACGCAAGCATGGACCTTAAAACCTGTCTGTCAGATTAAATAGTGACGATAAAAGGAGTCTTTAACACCATTTGAGTTGAACTTGACTATTGACTACTATACCGGTCCTGGACGCAGTATGACCATTAAACTGTCTGACCCCCCAGTATTAAAAAAGTGGGAAAAAGGAGTCTTTCAACCTCCTCATATTAGTTTACTGGACATTATGTCCTGTCCTGGGCCACTGTATGACCATTAAACTGTCTGACCCCCAGATTAAAAGTGCCAGGGAAAAAAGGAGTCTTTCAACACCTTTTTAGTTGAACTGGACAGAGTACAAACCCGGTCTGGACCGCACAGCATGTCATTTAACCTGTCTGACCCACAGATTAAAAAGTGCGGAAAAAAAAGTAGTCTTTCAATACCACCATTTAGTGTTCTGGACATTAACTATACCTCATCCAGTGGCTACCAGCATTGAGCCCCCATATCCTGCATGACCCCAGATTTTAAAAATATGCCGGAAAAAGGAGTTTTCAACCCACCATTTTAGTTTCAATGGACATTGACTCATACCTGTCCTGGGGAACCAGTTGACCATTAAACCTGTCTGACCCCCAGACAAGATTAATAACAGTGCTGGAAAAAAGGAGTCTTTCAACCAACATTTTAGTTCATGGACATTACTAGAACTTCCTGGACCAGCAGTATGACATTAAAACTTGTTGACTCCCAATTAAAACTTGCTCGAAAAAGGGTCTTTCATCCACCCCAACCATTTTATGTTTCACTGGACTATTGACTATACCTGTCCTGTGAGCCTCTGCATGACCCAGTGTCGGAGTTACAAGTGGGTGCGGTGAGAGCCCAGGCTGGCGTCCGTCATCCATAACCCGCAGGTTAAAATGGCCCTGATGACGCCGAGCAACGAAATCGGTCGTAGCTGAAGCAGAGTGCTGAAGCGGACGTGTGAGAACTCCAGCTTCTCGAGTACACAGTCAAGACTGGGTAGCTTAGCGCTTGCCCCTCCGTCTGAGTGCGGACCAATTGAGCTTCACTTGGAAATATTGGTGTGGTTATCGTCCTGTTACACCAGGGTGCCCTTTATCTTGGCATTCTTTTTTTTCATTGTACTCACGTGCGGGAGGAAATGGTCTCTGTTTACTTTGTTCTCTGTCGTGCGCCATACTCCTGTCTCTGAATAACCTACATCTGGTCAAGTTTTCCTGTACTCCCTTGTACAAGTCAGAGGAATTTTTTTAAAAGTATTGTGTACATGCATGTTTTTTAGTAGTTTAAATTCTAGTAAAACATATTTTAAATTAGGATGGAATCCATCATTCTTTAGTTTCTCTTTTTTTAATTGTTTATTAATTATAGGTGTGTTCATACACAGGGATGATAAACTATGTTATAGATCTGGGCAAAAAAAGTCATTTTGCAATATGTGACCATTAACCAGTGCTCCTACATTATTCCTGTTTCTGACAGCACCATCACCTTGAGCTCTTTGACAATTGTGAAGAAACAAATGTTGTTAGGTTACAACATTTTTTATTAATAAGGTCATGTAGTTATAAGCTGCATGTCACGAAAAATGCCCCCAATAATTTCAAAACATGACCATGAGCCACTTTGGACAAGTGGTGAAGAACAATGTTGTTAGAAAACAACATTTTTTTTATAATAGGACCTGTAGTTTAGCTGCATGTCACAGCAAAATGCCTCCAAAAAAATTCAAAGCATGACCTTGAGCCATTTGGACAATTGTGGAGAACAAATGTCGTTAGTAAGAAACACATTTTTTTTTATAATAGACCTGTAGTATAGCTGATGTCACAGCAAAATGCCCCCAAAAATTCCAAAAAAATGACTCATGAGCCACTTTGACAATTGTGAAGAAAAAATGTCCTATTAGAAAACAACATTTTTATAATAGGACCTGTTGTATTCCTGCATGTCAAAGAAGCATTGACCCAAATATAATTATAAATATGACTTCTCAGCCATCTGTTAAAAATGTGAGGGGAGAGAAAGATTTAGATAACAGAGGAAAGACGGAACAACCTGAGGATGTGAGGGGTCCGGAGGCTGAATGGGGAGGAAAATGTTGTTCCAATTCTGTACACTATCTTCGGTCTGTGTTGGGAGACTAGGGGCCTGGCACATTAAAATTGACAGTGCATCATGGGCCCTCAAACCAAGGGGCCTCCTGCACGTCCGCGGGACATAAAGAGGTTGTATACATGAGTTCCAAATAAAAGAGCAAATCTTACCATAAGCCAGAGCCGAGGATCCCGTCAATACCAAGGGACTGACATCCAGATCTTTCCTGTGTTTCTTGGGGATAACTCTTCTGTAACGCTGTCACTCAAGCCCTTTGGAAATTTTAAAGGAAAACTCATCCCATACCGCGGGGCTTTCCTTTTGCGCTAATTGCTACAGTATAATGGACGGATCTGCAGCTCTGAGTTCTTTTGGGAATCTACCGCATTGTTTTGTTTCCACCTTGGAGTTCCTGCCCCCTGAGCTTGGGGATGGGGAAGCTGGGGGAATCCCCTCCTGCCCCTTCACGGTATGGCCGAAGGAACAGCCCAAGCGGATGAGTTCCAACCTGCTAAGGTCCGGAGGATCGGGACATAAGAATATCCCTCCCTGACCCACCTGAACCGACTGTCTTGGAGGTTAGGTTATTTATTTTCTCTAGTTGATCCCTCTATGTTTGATTCATCTCTCCGGATTGTAGGAAATTGGGATTGATGGGATTCATATTTTGAGGCAAAATGTCTACGCTAATAATGATTGGTTGTGGATATATTGCACCCCTTGGAATTAATTCTCATGTTTGTTTAACCCCCCTAGGTTGCAATGTTTCTAATATAGTGCTATCTCCCAGGGTTTAATGGGTTGTTTCTCCATGTAGAGGTTTTTTCTGGCTCAAGGAACTTCCACTGTAATAATGTTCTGTGCCAGTTTATATATTGCACATTATAGCTTTTACTTTAGGAGGATTGCCCATCCAAGAATCTGATCAATCTGAGGGAAATTTTTGAATGGGTCACATTCACTCTCCTTTCTAAACCAGATTCATGGATAGTTAATTTTCTCTAAGTCTTATTTCATTTCTTTTAAATATGCAGCGTTCTCTCCCAGGCTTTTGGGATTTGCGGTCTAACACTTGATTCGTTGGGGACTTCGCCCCCTCGAGGTGACCTCTTAATTTCTTTGTCTTTTCCCCCATTACTGGATGGTAGAATTATAGTGTTCTTGTGCTTCTGGTTCACTAAGGAGTTGATTCCCCCATCAAGGCATGGCAGCCTTGATAATCAAAATTAAGATTGCATTTGTTCTGGGTTTGTTTGTCTGTCTTGTGACCTCCCTCCCTTCCCCTTTGTTTTCTTTTCCACCTATGGAGTGCAAAGCCAGTGTGGAATTTAATCGGTGGTAATTTCCAATGGGGTTTAATGTTAGTTATCCCCAAAATGTTAAGGGGCCTGAATTCCAACTTTTAAAAAGGAAATTTCTATTGTGAACCCTTTTCTAATGGACCGATTTGGTTTTGTCCCAAAAGGGCACATTTTAAAAGGGGAAATTTAACTTTTTTTAAGCAATTTTATCCCAATTGTTTGGGCATCCCAGGCAAAAAAAAAAGGGAGGGGGGGCCATTTTCTTCCAAACAGTCCCGTCTTGTAACAATTTTTTTTTGAGGGTCAGGTGGCGTTTGTGATTTGGAGGGGTGCGGAAGGTTCTCTATCTTAGGTAATTGTCAGGGGGCCAGTCTGGCACAAAACAGACCAAACAGAGTAGGCCCTGATATTTGGGCCCAACCCTGTCCCCGCCTTTTGGGGGGCCGACTCCTTAAAAGGTCGGCCCCAACCGAAGACAGGAGTACACTAATAAGTGCAGAAAGGAAAGGGACAAACAAAGATAAAGGAAAAAATAAAGAGGGGGCAGAATAGCCCGGTCAAAACCGGTAGGGAGCAGAAGTCAAAATCACCGAGAAAAGAGAAGTCGTAGCAGGAAGGGGAGAATACCGGTGGGCGCAGCAGTTCAAAACACTAAGCGAGAGAGAAGTCGTGCACGCAGGGTAGATACCGAAGGTAAAACGAAGGGAAAAATGCAATATGCAAAAAAGACCTCTATGCAGGCAAAGATGGAAGGAAATGATCCTTTAAAAAAGGGAACCAAGGAAGGCAGAAATTTAGGTCATAGGGGGGAAAGAAAAACCAGGGATAGGAACAGAAGGTTGTCAATCAAAAGGAGAAAACATTTAACTAAAAATGCTGGGGATTCTGGCAGGGCGTTGGCCAGAAATCATCAAGCAAAAAAAATGAGGAGAAAACAGTTTACATGTGAAACAATTCCAAGCATCATTTAAGAACCCCGGGGTTTTCCCTCGCAACGGCCAAGGTCGGGCGACCGGCCAAAAACTGGGCTCTGTCAGGCTGATCATGGGAAATACCCCCCCCCTTTAGGAGGGGCCACCGGACCCCCGACCCTTGGTTTGTGTGATGGCTTGACCCAAATTTTTTCCCTTTTTAGGCTTGGGGACAAGTGGGGGTTAAAA
>JAODAL010045888.1:0-31484 GCA_025379985.1 Phyllomedusa bahiana | reverse complement strand
TTCTATTGGGAATTTTCCCAGTACAGGAAAAGCGCTTGTGTTCCCCTCCATTCTTTTTTCTTATGGGAGTTCCCGTACAGGGAGAGCGTGTTTTTCCCCTTCCATTCCTTTTTTCTATGGGATTTCCCCGGGTTACAGGGGACACTGTTTTTCTCTCCTTTCTGTTCAAATTGGATTTTTCCCAAAGTACAGGAAAAGCGCTGTGTTCCTCCCCTATTTGTTCTTGGGATTTCCCCCAGAAACAGGGGAAGTGCTGTTGTTTTCTCCCCTTTTCTTTTTCAAAGGGGAGTTCCCTTACAGGGGAGAGCTGTGTTCTTCCATTTCGTTCGGGTGGGATTTTTCCAGTACGGGAGGAGCCTTTGGTCTCTCCCATTCTGTTCTATGGGATTTCCCCCGGGTACGGGGGAATCGCTTTTGTTCTCTCCATTCTGTTCAAATGGCTGTTCCCGGTAAAAGGGGGAAGCGCTGTTTCCCCCCAAAATTCTCCTGTGGGGGGGAAGTTCCCAGTACAGAGGAGGCTCTGTGTTTCCCCATTCTTTTTTCCTTTTGGGTTGTTCCCAGTGCAGGGGAGCACTGTCTTCTAAATTTCCCCTCAAAAGGGGATTTTCCCATTTTACAGGGGGGAGCGCTTTTGTTCTCTCCTTTATTTTTCCTAGGGGGGTTCCCAGTGGGGGGAAAGGGGAGGGGCTTTTTTTCCTTCCATTATGTTCTATGGGAGTTCCCATTTAACAGGGGGGGACCCGGGGTGTTTCCTTCCATTCTGGTTTTTTATGGGGTTCCCAGTACAGGAAAAGCGCTGTTTTTTCTCTCCAATTCTGTTCAAAGGGATTTCCCCAGAAACGGGGGAAAGCGTTTTGTTCTCTCCATTCCTTTTTTCCTATGGGATTTTTCCCCAAAGGTTACAGGGGGGGCGTGGGTTTTTCCCTTTTCGGGTTTCGGGTGGGAGTTCCCAGTACAGGGGGGGAGCGCTGTTTTTCTCTCCCTTTCCCTTTTCCCGATGGGGGGTTTCCCAAAGTCCCGGGGGAAATCGCTGTGTTTCTTTTCCCATTCTTTTTTAAAAGGGAAATTTCCCAGTTTTTAAGGGGAGGGGCTGTCTTTCTCCATTCCCCTTTCTATGGGGAATTTCCCAAATTTTAACAGAGGAGGGGCGGGTGTTTTTTCCATTCTGTTCTATGGGTGTTCCCAGTAAAAGGGGAGCACGGGGCCCTTCTCCTTCCCCCTCTAGGGGAAAAGGGTTCCCATTACAGGGGAGCGCTGTGTTTTTCCTCCATTAAGTTTTTATGGGATTTTTCCCAGTATAGGGGAGCCTGGGGTTTCTCTCCATTAAGTTATTTTTGGGAGTTCCCAGTATAGGGGAGCACTGTCTTCCCCATTTCCCCTCTATGGGATTTCCCCCGAAACAGGGGGGGCAGTGTTTCTCTCCTTTTAATTTTTCTAGGGGATTTCCCCAGTAAAGGGGAGACCGGGGTTTTCCCTCCCCCCATTCTTTTTCTAGGGGATTTCCCCATTACAGGGGGGGCATTGTTCTCCATTTCAAGTTCTAAAAGGGGGTTCCCTTTTGGGTTTAAAGGGGGGGGGGCATTTTTGGCTTTATTTGCCTACAGGACCAGAATACCTTTTTCCCCGCCCTTTGGAAAAACAAGCCCCCCTTTAAATACATTGAAATTCTTACTTTACCTAAAAAAAAGGCGGTTTTTAAAACCCCAACCTCTTTAATTCGGGAAACGTGACATGGGGGGAACCTTAAAATCCCATAATTCCAAAATTTATGTGAAAACCCAGTTTCAAAAGGAATAAAGGGGAAAATAAAACAGGAAATATTTTAAATTCCCAGTTTAATGGGCATCGGACGCCTACGGGTAAATTGCGATCCTAAAAAAGATGGAAAATTTTAAAGAGGGAAAGGGGTTGGTAATGAAAATTTAATGGGGGGGAAAATTTAAAAGAAAAAGGAAAACCTATCAGGGAAAGGTCATTTTCCATCATGGAGATGAAAACTTCTCACCGGGGTCCTTTTTTTCTTTTTGAAACCTTATAAAAAAATAACTGGATTGTGTTGAAATCTTTTTTCCCCACCCATTCCCCTAAATTGAGAAATAAACAGCTAAAAAGGGTTAACCTGCAGTTGAGCTCTGGGATTTTATTTTTTTAATATAAATTAGAAAACCTGAGCTTTTGGGGAATAAAAATTAGGTTATTGATAAGAGAAGCGGGCTTGTGTAAAAAGGTTTTAAATATAGTGAAGGGAAGCTCCTGTGATTTTTAGGTTAAAAGATAGAGAAACTAAAGCTCGTGATATTTAGGTTAAAAAGATAGAGAAGTTTTTAAAGCTCTGTTTTAAAAAGGTTTTATAAATAAAAGAAGCTGAGCTCTGTGTATAAAAGGGGGTTTTTATTAGATAGGGGAAAGCGAGCTCTGGATAAAATGGGTTTTTTTTAAATAGAGAAGCTGGGCTCGTGATATAAAAGGGGTCAAGGGGGGGAAACCCCTTTTAGTTAAAAAAGGGGGGGGGCCCAAATTTTCCCCTCTCTCCCCTATCTTCCTATCCCCCCCTTACTCGCCTTCCCTTTCATTTCCCCCTCCCTTCCCCCTTTCCTCCCCTCCTCTCCCTGCAGTAAGGGGCCCCCTTAACCCACTAGGAGGTCTGAGGGGAGTGCTGTAGCTCCACCAGCGGTCTGGGAACAGTCTTATGGCAAACCTTTTTGGGTTTTTGCAATGTAAGGTTATGTTTGCCTTAATTACTGAATTTTAAAAAGCCGGCTGGGACTAAAAGACCCCGGGCAATGAACCGAACCACCCCCCTAAAATATTCCCCCCTCTAGTGGAAATAAAAAATTTTTGTGAAAATCAGCAAATTTCGTTCATCCTCCCATCCCCCATCACTACTCCTTTAAAAATTTATTATACCCACACACAAAATTGGGAAAATAAAAAAACCCCAAATCTCCGTACCCCTAAAATCACTTATGTCACTACTGTCCCCCAACATGTATTTTATTGCATAATCACCAAAACGACATCACTCACTGCACCCCAGAAATTAATTATTTTTAAACGGGAAATTAGAAATAATTGCACATTGTACTGAAGAAATACTATAATTCACTGTACCCCAAAATGTATTATGTTACACACTGAAGCCGAGAAATGCTTTACATTACTCACTGTACTCCAGAGATTACATTACACCATATCTCAGAGATTACATTACACACCGTATCCCAGAGATTACTACATTACACACTGTACCCCAGAGATTACACTACACCATACCCCAGTGATTCCTAGATTACACAATGTACCCCAGAGATTACATTAACACAATCCCAGAGAATCATTACACATTTAAAAAACCCAGAATTATTACTCACTTACCCTAAGATTACTACTTTATCCACTTACCCCAGATATTATTTGCACACCGTACCCCAGATATTCCTTAGTCACGTACCCATATTATATTACTCACTGTAAACAAGATTATATTCACCGACCCCAGAGATTATACAAACACACTTTTCAACAAATTATTACATTACACCTGAAACCCCGGAGACTACATTAGACATGGTACCCCGAACATTGTGTGTGCAAATTCAATATAACACAAACACACACAACTTAGGTGATTCAAAAGGGTTCTTGGCACGCAGTTTTCATTTGCTTGTTAGAAATTTGCGCTTGAAAACACAGAATTCCGTGAAAAAATGACCCAGACCCCCCGGGGCGATTTCGCCTCCTATCCTTTATGCTGTTTAGTGAGGAAAATCCCCAAAAAGAAGTCTGTGTAGCCTGACAGTACATGCTGAAAATATCAGGTAAAAATCAGGTATCTAGATGACAACATGGATTTTACATGGTATAATTAAACATTTTCCCATTGGATGGGCACCGGTTTTTAAGGCAATCAGAACAAATCCGCCCCAGAATCAGCATTCATTCTTCCATGTGAACGTACCCTTAAGGTATGTTCACACGGTGAAGTGGGCATATGTGTTCTCTGTATATCCGGGGGGGTTTTTTAAAAATACGCCTGGGAAGTCCATACTTTTAAAAACTGCAGGGCCGGGCCCCCCTTTACTTTCCTTTTTTCCACCATAATACAGGGGAAAAATGAAATTATATGGCTGTCTTTTCCCCTTTCCCCCTTCCCCCTCTCATCTTTGTGAAGTCTTTTGTCCTGTTTTTGTGATTCTGGTCTGTTTAGATAGTGCAGGGGCTTATTTAGAACACATTTGGTAAATTGCTAATTAGTAAGCCCTTGATTTTAACAAAATGCTTATGTACAATTTTTTTGGGGCCTTATATTATACTTTGTACTCACACTGATTGATCTTTGCAAAATTTTGTAACTTCTTTTTTTCATGAAAAAAATTTTTAAAAACACAGTTAAAAAAAAAAAGAAATTAATGGGTAATAAGGGGTGACATTCAGTATATAAAATCTCATTATACGTACATACCCCCACTCACATGCACACACAAACCCCGGCACCCTTGTCCCCTCCTTACCTGTCTCCTGTAGTCTGGTTCAGTCGGTAACTTCTTCCTCCCAATACAAACAGGGGAGCAGAGGGCCACTGATTCATTCAGCAGGAGCTTCTCTTCTTCTTTGATGAGGGCTGAGCATAGGGGAAGTAGTATACAATGGGAGGGAAAGATACAGCCCCAGATACAGAGTGTGCTGGACTGTGAGCAGTGATCTGATTGGAGAAGCAGCCCCTGCTGACTCCTGCTTTACCAATCAGCGCTGCTCTCACTCTGCACTGACACTTGAGGCTGCTACTTACTCTGTCCCCCCAGATGCACAGAAATATAGGATACAAAGGGTTTACTCCTTCCTCCTCTGTGCTCTACTCTCCCCACTTACAATATTCTCATGCTTTCATTTGGATTATTTTTTTATTGAAGTGGCTAAAAAGTGGGGGGGGGGGCGTCCCCCACACTGAAAAAAGTGGGGGGGGACCAGTCCCCTCCGTACCCCTCTAAAGTTACACCTATGTATAGGGTTATATGATAGAGGAGAGAAGCTGAGCTCTGTGATATATAGGGTTATATGATAGAGGAGAGAAGCTGAGCTCTGTGATATATAGGGTTATATGATAGAGGGAGAGGAGCTGAGCTCTGTGATATATAGGGTTATATGATAGAGGAGAGGAGCTGAGCTCTGTGATATATAGGGTTATATGATAGAAGAGAGAAGCTGAGCTCTATGATATATAGGGTTATATGATAGAGGGAGAGGAGCTGAGCTCTGTGATATATAGGGTTATATGATAGAGGAGAGAAGCTAAGCTCTGTGATATATAGGGTTATATGATAGAGGAGTTAATCTGAGCAGTTTGATATATAGGGATATATGGGAGGAGAGAAGCTGAGCTCTGTGATATATAGGGTTTATATGAAGAGAGAGAAGCTGAGCTCTGTGATATATAGGGTTATATGATAAAAGAGAGAACCGAGCACTGTGATATATAGGGTTTATAAGGAAGAGAGCTGAGCTCTGTGATATATAGGTTTATATGATAGAGGGAGGAGCTAATCTCTGTGATATATAGGGTTATATGATAGAGGAGAGAAGCTGAGCTCTGTGATATATAGGGTTATATGATAGGGGGAGAGGAGCTGAGCTCTGTGATATATAGGGTTATATGATAGAGAGAAGGAGCTGAGCTCTATGATATATATGGTTATATGATAGAGGAGAGAAGCTGAGCTCTTGATATATAGGGTTATATGATAGAGGAAGAGAAGCTGACTCTGTGATATATAGGGTTATATGATAGAGAAGAGAAGCTAATCTCTGTGATATATAGGGTTATATGATAGGGGGAGAAGCTGAGCTCTGTGATATATAGGGTTATATGATAGAGGGAGAGTAGCTGAGCTCTGTGATATATAGGGTTATGATGAGAGAGGAGCTGAGCTCTTGATATATAGGGTTATATGATAGAAGAGAGAAGCTGAGCTCTATGATATATAGGGTTATATGATAGAGGAGAGGAGCTGAGCTCTGTGATATATAGGGTTAGATGAAAGAAGAGAGAAGCTGAGCTTTGTAATATATAGGGTTATATGAGAGGAGAGAAGCTGAGCTCTGTGATATATAGGGTTATAGGATAGAGGAGAGTAGCTGAGCTCTGTGATATATAGAGTTATATGATAGAGGGAGAGGAGCTGAGCTCTGTGATATATAGGGTTATATGATAGAGGAGAGAAGCTGAGCTCTGTGATATATAGGGTTATATGATAGAGGAGAGGAGCGGAGCTCTGTGATATATGGGGTTATATGATAGAGGAGAGGAGCTGAGCTCTGTGATATATAGGGTTATATGATAGAGGAAGAGAAGCTAATCTCTGTGATATATAGGGTTATATGATAGAGGAGAGAAGCTGAGCTCTGTGATATATAGGGTTATATGATAGAGGAGAGAAGCTGAGCTCTGTGGTATATAGGGTTATATGATAGAGGACGAGAAGATAATCTCTGTGATATATAGGGTTATATGATAGAGGAGAGGAGCTGAGCTCTGTGATATATAGGGTTATATGATAGAGCAGACAAGCTGAGCTCTATCATATATAGGGTAATATGATAGAGGAGAGAAGCTGAGCTCTGTGATATATAGGGTTATATGATAGAGGAGAGAAGCTAAGCTCTGTGATATATAGGGTTATATGATAGAGGAGAGGAGCTGAGCTCTGTTATATATAGGGTTATATGATAGAGGAGAGGAGCTGAGCTCTGTGATATATAGGGTTATATGATAGAGAAGCTGAGTTCTGTGATATATAGGGTTATATGATAGAGGAGAGAAGCTGAGCTCTGTGATATAGAGGGTTATATGATAGAGGAGAGAAGCTGAGCTCTGTGATATATAGGGTTATATGATAGATGAGAGAAGCTGAGCTGTGTTATATAGGATTATATGATAGAGGAGAGGAGCTGAGCTCTGTGATATATAGGGTTATATGATAGAGGAGAGAAGCTGAGCTCTGTGATATATAGGGTTATATGATAGAGGAGAGAAGCTGAGCTCTGTGATATATAGGGTTATATGATAGAGGAGAGAAGCTGAGCTCTGTGATATATAGGGTTATATGATAGAGGAGAGAAGCTGAGCTCTGTGATATATAGGTTATATGATAGAGGAGAGGAGCTGAGCTCTGTGATATATATATAGCAAGTGATAGATCTGGGTATAGACCGACAATGTTCTCCATGAGCAAGAACTTTCCCTGGAGGAGATGTTCCTGGGGCTGTTGAGTAATGTTTCAGGACAGGCAGTGCATTCTCCACCTTCCACCTCTACCACTTGGGGTGCTGTTACCTTTAGCTGCATTTGCCCCTGACTTGTCATGTCCATAGAGAAAGGATATACAGAGCAGGATTACTCATAGAAACAGAAGCTGCCATCCTTATGGCGCAAAAGTGTTTGATAATAACTTGTATAATGGTAAAACTTCCTTGTACTTAATATACTCTTCATCCTATCATTGTAGGTCAGGCCATAGCTGTCAAGAGACTGAGGTCTTCTCAACGAGCTCTTGGAGGTCCGTCTCCCCGTGATGAAGAAGAGCTCACTGTCACAGTGAGGACAGGGAGATGGGCCAGATCTCCTCCACGGCCCAGGGGACAAGAAGAGCTTACTGTCACAGTGAGGACTGGAAGATTGGCCAGATCTCCTCCCCGTTGCAGGAGACATCAAGAGAGAAGGGAAAGAAGCCGCTCTCCGCTAAGACCTGCCCCTGCGGAGTGCTCCAGAGCAATAGGAGAGAGCAGCAGGGAGAACATCCGGCCTACTCCACCCATGGAGGTTCCAGCTCCAGGCAGAACTCCACATATAAGGAACCATCTTTTCAACCTGCTCATTCAGCTGCAGGGAATGGGTGTGGTGCGACCACCGCCACAGGCAATGCCGCCAGTGCAGCCACCAACACCAGCTGTGCAACACCCACATTTTCAGGAAATATGGCAGCCTGGGCCCGGCAGCAGAGCGCTGCAAATTAAGAACCTCCCAACAAGGGAGATAACATCTGTGGAGGACACCCAGTCATGTGTCATCTGCATGACAGAGTATGAGATGGGGGAGCAGGTCACCGTGCTTCCATGCTCCCACAACTTCCATCAGGGCTGTATCTCCACCTGGCTCCACTCCAACCCTCGCTGCCCTTTGTGCCGTAACCACTGCTTCCAATAGGAAGTGGTTATGGGGAGGGATGATCTGATATTCCAGCCCAGGTGTAACGGACTTGGTAGTGGATCCGCTGGACCACCGCAAGTGATGAAGTAAGCCACGCCAGGCAACGGAATCTAAGTAGCCCCCGGTTTTCACCAGAGCCCGCCGCAAAGCGGGATGGACTTGCTGCGGCGTGAGGCTACCAGGTCGTTACCCCCGACATGACTTGCTTGCGGCGGCAGCCGAGGTGCAGCGAGGTACAAAAACGTAATCCAAGAATTCGTAGTGGTGGGGCAGGCAGTATGGTCAGGGCAGGCGGCAATGGTTCGTGGTCGTGGACAGGCGTTAAGGTCAGGGCAGGCGGCAGAGGATCGGAGTCGAGAAACGTAGCAAGGTCTGGTACACGGCAAGGCAATTATACTATCAGGAACGCTTTCACAAAGGCACGGGGCAACAAAGATCCAGTGGGGAAGTGACGTGGGACCAAAACTTAAATAGAGACAGCGCCCGGCAATTAGCCAATTACCGGCGCACTGTCCCTTTAAATCTACATGAACGAGCGCGCACGCTAGGGGGCGCGCATGCGCATTCTGGCCAGCAGGGGACGCGGACCGAACGGGAGCGCGGTCAGGTGAGGAGACGGGATGGATGCAGCCACGGGCGACAGTAGGACCCGCGGCGGCACCCGTCCCCGCCGGGGACCTGCCTCGGGGGACACGGGTGCGACCGCGGTCCGTGGACCGGACCGCGGCGCAACCCGTTACAGTACCCCCCCCCCCCCCCTTAGACCTCACCTCCTTCTTAGGATGCAGAAACCTGAGGAGGAGGTCACGATTTAGGAGGTTGCATTCTGGCTCCCAGGACCTCTCCTCGGGTCTGAAGCCCTTCAAATCTACGAGGAACAAGCGCTTCCCTCTGACCGTCTTCATCTCCAAGATGTCCTTTATCTCAAAGATGTCAAACGGACTTGGCGTACTGGGGAAAGGTGTTTTCATTCCGTGAGAAAAACGGTTCAGGACCACGGCTTAAGGAGGGAGACATGGAATGCGTTTTTGGATCCGGGAGATGGAGGCAAGGGAAGCTTGTACGTCACCGTGTTCAACTGCCGAAGAACCTTGAAGGGTCCGAGGAAGCGAGGGCCCAATTTAAGGACTCGGAACCTTCAGGCGCACGTACCTCGAGGAGAGCCAAACTTTGTCACCTGGGAGGAATGTTGGGGCAGGTCTTCGCCTCTTGTCAGCCTGAGTCTTCATACCAGCAGAGGCCCGAAGTAGGGAATGTCGCGTCTCCTGCCAGATGGCCTTGATATCCCGAACTTGGTTATTGACAGTGGGCACATCCGAATCAGTAGGCAGGGGAAGGGGGGGTGCGGGTGGCGGCCATAGACTACAAAGAATGGAGAGACGCCGGCTGCCTCCGAGACGCGATGGTTGTAAGAGAATTCGGCCCAAGGGACCGGACCGCGGCGCAACCCGTTACACCAGGTAAGGGAATGTCACATTCATTCAGAACATATACTGTAGATTTTAATAATAGAAAAAAATGACCCTGATGTTCCTGCCATTCTGGTCTCTCCTTAGTTTACCATCAGCTTTGGTCAACATCTAACCAAGCATGAAGGGCAATGAACAGAGACATCCCAAAAACACCAGATGGTAAGTCCAATTACCCCCTCTCCTCCCTATGAGAGTTATATCACAGGGAGCATAGAAATATTCACCATTTCTCCTATTTCCTGAAAGAACTACAAATCTGGAGAACACTGATGAATTGGATCAGGAGAAGCTGGACTTCAGCTAAGAACATATAGAATTTGCTTATATTCCAGCCCAGGTAAGGGAATGTCACATTCATTCGGAATATATAGATTTTAAAGTTCGACAAGAATCCACCCTGATGTTCCTGTCATTCTGATCTCTCCTTAGTTTACCATCAGCTTTGGTCAACACCTCACCAAGCATGAAGGGCTACATCAGCTTTGGTCAAACACCTCACCAAGCATGAAGGGCAATGAATAGAGACATCCCAAAAAAACACCAGATGGTAAGTCCCATTACCCCCTCTCCTCCCTTCTATGAGATGTATCTCACAGGGAACATAGAAATATTCACCATTTCCTCCTCTTTCCAGAAAGAACTACAAGTCTGGAGAACACTAATGAAATTGGATCAGGAGAAACTGGACTTCAGGTCAGAAGATAGTAGAATTTGCCCTTTCTTAGGGGATATTAATCCCAGGCTGATTTCCTGGAGAGGTTTCTGTGACTGTTCTGACCATCTGGATGGGGCTTGTAGAAATCCATTGCTGCTGCAGGAACATCACCATTCAGCTGAATAGAACTAATCAGTCTCAGACATTTCTACAACAAATCTGCCGCCTGTGAATATTTCCTTAGTCTCTGATCCTTTGTAGTTACTTTTCCCCATGAATCCAGAGATGGGATCTCATAATGTGATCTACTTCTCTTTACAGAAATCTGCAGAACGTTCCAGGTCATCTCCATCATCATTGGTGGATTCCTCATCCGCTTCATAGGGACACTGGATCCATCCTGTGCAGTGATCCTGATAACAGCGGCGCCTGGAGACTCGTCTTATATTCCATCCTCCGGCAAATAATGACTTCCAATAAATATTATTTACCATCTTTATATCTGGTTCTCACTTGTCACTGTCTATAATGATGTGATGTCCTAGGTGTGTATAATGGTAAGAGAGTGGTGATGGAGGTGCGACACTATATACGGGGTAAGTGTACGAGACGCTCATGTGTCAGACACGGTAACAGACATTTGCTCCAACAACAGTCATTACCATCTTATATCTGGTTCTCACGTGTTACTGTCTATAATGATGTGATGTTAGGTGTATATAATGGTAAGAGAGTGATGATGGAGGTGCGACACTATATACGGGGTAAGTGTACGAGACGCTCATGTGTCAGACACGGTAACAGAAATTTCCTCCAACTTCAGTCACAGTTTATTGACCACGAAGAAATCCATGACCACTACATTGTGTCTGGCTCCTTGAATTGTACAGTTACATCCAGGGACTCACAGGTGACGTCTTCTCTGATGGGAGTCATTCACTTTCTCTTTTCTTCTCCATCCTGTCCAGAATGCCATGACGTCTCCTCCCGGTCACCACTGATCTCTGCAGAATTTACAACACAAACACCTGAAACTCCTCTTTCCTATCATCTTCCCACCTTTTCCCCCCCCACAATGTACAAACTCCCCACCCATAGTGCCCCAAAAGGTAATAATTGTTGCCCTGGTGGTAAGGTCAGTAGGACCCCTGGTAGCCAGGTATATAGGCCACCTCAGTAGATAGGTAAGTATATAGCCTCCCCAATAGGTATTATTATAAGGCCCCCAGTAGGTAGGTAGGCATGTAGGGCCCCCTATAGTAGGTAGGTATATATGGTACTCACCAGTCGGTAGGTAGATAAATATGCCCTCCAGTTGGTAGATAGGTTTTATCTTTTCCCACTGTAGGTAGTTATATAGTGCCCCCCATTAGGTAGGTATATAGGGCCCCCTCATTAGGTTAGTAGGTATGTAAACTCCCCAACATGTAGGTATATAGACTCCTCAGTAAGTAAGTAGGTATTTTTACACCTCCCCTCTTCATAAATAAAGCTTGCAATTTTTCGGCTGCAGAATAGTAGTTGACATTGGAGATTGAGCACTAAATTTTATGCCCAACTGCCTTAAATACAGTCAGAAGGGACAGTGGCACGGCAATCAATATCTTTCACTTGGTTCCAGGAACGGCGCGGCTCTGTAAGATGATATTGGAGCTGTCGATAGATATGACCATGATTAGTTACACACAGTGGAAATCACGACCATCACAATGTACAGCAGACGGCTTTAACCCCTTATTACCGCAGCAATATTTTTACAATTTTTGTCACAATCATTTTTTTCCTCGCCACCTTCCAAGAGCTATAATTTTTTGATTTTCTACCTACATAGCCATATGGGCTTGTTTTTAACTGGGCAAGATGTACATTTTAATGGTGCTATTGAATGCATTACCATATAATGTAGTATGAAACCCGTCCAAAGAAATTTGTGAAACAGAATATGAAAAAAAACTACACTTGCGCAATTTTTATGGAGATTTCCCTTTTATGGCATTCATTCTTCTTTATAAATTACATGTTTTCTGTGTTCTGCAGGTCGGTTCAATTATGGTGATTCCAAATTTGTAGAGGTTTTTGTTATGTTTTAGTATTTTTTAAAAATATAAAACCTTTATATATATATATTTGCATTCAGCGCCATTATCTGCAACCAATAACTTTTTAGTTTTTCCATCCATGGACCGGTGTGTGGGCTCGCTTGTGTTATTTTTATTGGTGCCATTTTTGGAGAAATTACACCTTTTGATCACTTTTTTTTTAAATTTTTGGGAGAAACCAAAATGACTAAAAACACAGGATTTTTATTCTGAGAATTTTTTTTTTTTGTTCTACGTTGTTTGCCATTTGGGATACATGATGTTATATTTTAATATAGGAGACTTTTACGGACATGGTGATACTAATTATGTACAAGGTTTTTTTTTTGTAAAACGACAAAACGGGGGAGGGGTGTTAAACTTTTAATATTTTTTTTTTTTAATTTTTTTTCTACTGTTACTTATAGTCCCCTTAGGGTCCTTGACCACTAAGGGGATGTGATCGCTTGTACATCCTTCTGTAATGTATAGATATTGAAGAAAGGTGTATTGACATAGCTTTATTATTACTTCCTGCCTATGGCAGGATGTAATAGGAGCAGTAACATGGCAGCTATGTAAGCCTTCATTAGGTCTCCAGCTACCATCGCTACTGCTTAGAACCCTGTGATCTTTTCCTGGGGGTCAATCTGTCAAAGGAAAGGTGCTCGATTGACATAACTCTATGAGGGCTTATTTTTTGTGGGACAAGTTGTATTTTTTAATGTACCATTTAATGTGCCATGTAATGTATCAGGGAGCCCAAACAAAATAATTCTGTGTGGGGTAGAATTGATGAAAAAAAAATGTAAAATTTTTTGAGGGGTCGCAGAGTTCCTAAAGCAGTTGGTAAAATTCCATCTACATCAAATTTCTATAGTTTTTTTATGCTTTACTACTTTTAAAAAATAAAAATTTTACAAAAAAAATAGCTTTGTATTACCATTTCTGAGACCTGTAACTTTTTTATTTTGATGTCATTGGAGATGGGTAATGGCTCATTTTTTTTTGCTGGGCGATTTCTATTTTTTTTTTATACCAATTTGAAGCATATGCGACTTTTTATTCCATTTTTATGGAAGGCGGGAGAACCTGAAAAAAATCAAACTTGTTGTTGGGAATTTTTCTCTTCTACAGCATTCACCGTGCAAGTTAAATGATGTTATCAAAAAAATCTAATTTGCCGTTGGGAATTTTTCTCTTCTACAGCATTCACCATGCAAGTTAAATGATGTCATGTTTTAATAGATTTTTTTAAACTTTGACAGACGCAGCAAATTCAATAGCCAAAGGAGGTATTTAGAACTTTTTATGTTTTTACATTTAAAACTTTTTTTTTTTTTTTTAAGATATACTTGCAGTCCCTTTAGGGTACAAGACCACTAAGGAGCGCAATCACTTCTACACTGTTCTGCAATATTAACATATTGCAGAAAGGTGTACCAAGATAGCGTTTCTATTATATACCGCCTATGGCAGGGTAAGATAGAAGTAGTAACATAGCATTGTTTGAGGAGGAAGGGGGAAATGAGGCAAATGCGCAGCATCTCACCACAGCATCTAAAGAATTTAATAGCCAGGATCTGAACTGTCTCCGATCCCAGCTGATAGCAGCAGATCCCAACTGTCATAACCAGCTGCTTATGGAGCTGGTTCAGAGAGTGAGCCCCTCCATACTCGCTTACCGGCTTTATATCCGAAAGGGGTTACATTTGCAAAGTTGCACTAAAACCAAGTATTAAAATGTGTTTCCAATTTTGATTCAGTCTTTTTGATACATATTGGGCCTCATTTATCAAAACTGTCTGATAGTAAAAAACCCCCTGTTTTATATAGCAACCAACCGGGCCCCCATGCACCAATCACAGCTTATAGCAACCAAACAGAACCCACAGCAACCAATCAGGCCCAGAGCAACCAATCAGAGCTCATAGCAACCAATCCGATCTCATAGCAACCAATCAGAACCCACAGCAACCAGTCAGGCCCTACAACCCAATCAAGCCCTTTAAAAACCAACAACCTCATAGCAACAAATTAACCCCATAGAACAATAAGAACTCTAGCAACCAACCCCAGAGCTCTTTCAACCCAAATCAGGGGGCCCATATCCCCAAATCCAAGCTATAGAAAAAACCAATCAACCCCATAAAACCAACAAACTCTGCAACCAATAGAACCCATAGCAACCAATCAATCCAAGAAACCCAATCAGAGTCCTAGCAAAACAGGCTTAGTTTTCTTTTTTCCCCAGAGCAGTATAGAAATGAATGCTGAAATTGTTTGGCTGCTAGACTCTAATTTGGTTGCTAGGGAATCTGGTTTTGTGCCTCAAATTTGGTAGCTATGGTCAAGAAGAACAGTCTTCTTATATCAGACAGTTTTGATAAATAAGGCCCAGGAAGTAGCACGCCAGACCGGCCCACATCCCCAATAGGGGAGGCGCGACCATGACCCGGCACACTGGGGCGCAGCGTTAGTGCGCCCGTCCTTGGGGGGGTGGGGTTGGGGAGGGGGAAGTGCGGTTTGTTGTTCCACCTCTTCCCCAAGAGAGCTTTGGCCGCACGAGGCGGAAAAAGGTCCCCCGTCGGGCGTGCGCTTTTTAATGGGGAGCCAAATTTGAGGATGCTGCGGCGCCTGGCCGCGCCCCGGGGTGCCAACTGGCCCCGGCCCGGGGTGCAGAGGTGGTCACGCAGGCGCAGTGCGGAGTCGGCCGTGTTGGGGGCGGCAAAGGGGGGCCGGATTTTCCGGCGGGGAAAGGGGAAGGCCACGGGGGGGTAGGGGCAGGGAGGGTCGCCCCCAAAGGCTGAGCCCTGATTGCACCCCCCGGACCCTCAGGGGACCCTCCAGGGCAGCATGCCGGGTCGCAGGCTAGGGATCGGCAGGCTAGGTCTGCGAGGAATCCAAAAGGGCCCGGGCGGGTTCCTGCGGGGGGAAAGTGAGTCGCGCGCCGCCTACGCTGGTCCCGCTGCCCCAAGGCTCGGTTGATCAGGGGTGAGGTAACCCTTGCGGGTGAGTCCCGGGCCAGGGGGGAAACCCAAAACGTCGGACTTCACCGCTTCATCGGATGGCTTCGCCAGCGTTGGATGGGAAAGAGATTTGGTCTTGCCGGGCGGGGGTCAGCGGGCCGAAAGGCATCCCCAGCCCGGTTCGAGAGCCCCGGCCGGGGGGTCCTCCCCTCCGGTTTTGAGGCCTTGCCCCCGGGCAGGGCGCTTCGGTCGATCAAGATTTCCCCCACAGTCAATCAAGGATTAGGGCTAGGGTGGGGGTTCACAGCACCCACGCAGCCTGGTGATGTTTGCCCAGCGTGTTCGTTTCCGCCGATTTTGCGGGCGCTGGGGAGCGCGGGGGGTCGGGGCTGCGGCGTCATGCGCGGCGGGCGGCCGAAGGTGCCTGGGGAAACCCGGAAAGGTTCAGCGCCGGCGCTTGCGCGAATTGTTGGCACGTTTCGGGGATGGGGGATCTGGGGTTTGGGGTTTCCCCCGGTGGAAAGCGGGTGTCCTTTTCCCCCCCCAGTGTGGTTCCCCAGGAGTGGGGCAGCAGGGGGGATTTGGGGCCGGGGGTCTGGGGGGTCCGGTCGGGCGGACGGTTTCCACCCAGACGGAAAAGGAAACCAAACGAGGGGGTTTGGTTTGGATATAAGGGGCAGAGGCAAAGATCCCTATGCTTTGAGGGTCCTTTGGGGCACACTGAAAAAGGGAGGTGAGGGAGAAGTTTGGGAAAGGACGATAAGTCGAGATTTTCTCCCTTTTGGCCCCTTGAGAAATGTAAACCTTGAAAAGGAAAGAGGGACAAAGCAAAAAGGGAGGAAGAGAAAAAGGCGGGTTTGAGGCTATCCCTCAAAAAGTTTTCTAACGGGTTGCAAGCTTTTCACCATTTGGGCAAATTATTGGAAAAAAGCGCCGGAAACTGTTCCGGGGTCTCTTTTTTTTTAGATTCGACCCGGGAGGCTAAATAGGGCTTATGGCGGGATGGCGTGGTTAAGGATGACGAGCATTTTTCTCAGGGGAAAAGGCGGTGGCCCGGGCTATCGCTGGGCCTAAGGACATTGGCCTGGGGCTTAAGGTCGGGGCCCCGAAAAAATTTTCGGAAAGTCCTTTTCCGGGGGGCCCCCGCTCTCCACCAGGGGGGGTTTCGGGGCGCAGGGCGGGGTCACAGTTTAGTGGGGGGGGTTGGCTGGCAGTTAAATAGTGGCCAATGAAAAATTTGGGCCCCGGCTGTCTTTTTAAAAGCATCAGTTTTCCCCTTTTGGGGGGTTTAAACCCCCCATTTAAAAGGGGTTTTTCAAGAGGGGAGGGGTAAAGCGGTTTTTCGGGTGGAAAAGGGGGGTGACCCCGGGTGGGCGCACGAAATGGTCCCCACTCTGGAATTTTCCCGGGATAAGGGGGGCGGCAGTTTTTGTTGACGGGGGTTTTTTGCTGGGGGTTAAGATACCTCCCCTGGCATGAGGTCCCCTTTCTCAGTGAGGAATTTTGAGACCGCTCATGAACATCCTTGGGTGGGGGCCGAAAAATTTTGGCCAAGGAGGGGGCCCTTGGGGCGGAGGGGCGGTCCCCTTTTGGTTTCCCCCCGTTAGAGCAATTGGTGGTGTCGACTTTGGGGGTTGTGCCAAAGAAAGAACCGAAAAATTTTGGGCTCATAAAATTTTTTTCCCTTTTCCCTAAGGGTCGCCGGTAAATGAGGGGATTGCGCCAGATTTGTTCGGGTTTCTGCACGTCGTTTGGGATGCGGCGCGGTTTTGGATGGGGTTTCACGGGCGGGTTCACTAAGGCTAAGAGGGGACATCGAATTGGGTTGGGTTTGTTCCCCGGTTCTCCGGGACATTTGCTTTTTTGGGGTGTTTCCTGGGGGGGGGAAGTTTATTTTTTTGGGTGTTTTCCGAGGGGGGTTTTTTTTTGTTATCTGGGCCTATTTTGGCTTTTAGCCCCTTTCTGAATGGGGGGGCGGGCGTGCCTTTTTAAAAAACATTTCTTCTTGTTGGGCCCGGCGGGGTCTGCTTTTTGCAGGTCTTGTTCGGGTATAGGGGGGGGGCGGGCGCTTTGGTTGCCGTTGGGGGCGGATAAGACGGAAGGGCGGGCCTGCTGATTTTTTGGGGATCTGCATCGATTCGGTTCGGATGGGTGGATTGCCAGAAAAATTGGGATGGGGAAAGGGGGGTGGGGAGACACACTTTGGGGAAGATAAGCGCAAGAATTGAAAATTGCTTCTGGGGAAGTAATTTGCTTCCCAGATCATGCCGATGTGCAGGTTTTTTTTTTCAGGGGTTGGGGAGTTCGACGGCAGGTATTGATAGGCCCCTAATTTTTTACACCCCCCAGGGGTCCCGGGGATCTGGCGGGGTGGGCAATTTTTTGGGCAAGTATAATGGGGGGTCCATTAATTGGAGGGGGAGGTGTCTAACACGAGATAAACATTTTTCGGATGCGGCGGCAGCACGGGTTTGGGGGGATTTTTGGGAGTGAGTGGTGTGGGGGCTTCTTGGGCCCGCGTCGGGAGGGAGTTGGGTTAGCGCAACCGGGATTTTGAACTTTTTCCAATTTGGGGCCCTGGGAATTTTGGGGGGGGGGGTTCAGGAATCGGGGGTTGGTTTTTTGTGACAATCTGGGGGGTGGTACAAGCTATTTAATAGCTTGCGGCCCTTCCCCCCGGGGTTTTCAGGCTGCTACGGTGCTGGGGGTTTAAGTGTTTGTCTTTGAATTCTTGGGTGGGCGGAACAGTGCCAGGGTTCAGAAGGGATGGCTGACTCTCTCTCTCGATTGCAGTGGGACCGGGCCGCCCTTGGGGGTGGTGGCGCGGAAGCGGGGAAGAGTGTCCTCTTGACCTGGGCCCTTTGTGAAACAAGTGCCGATTGGCCTTTTGTCGGGTGGGACCCGGCGGCTTTTGAACAGCCTGGGGGGTTTGGTCAGAGTGGGTTTTTGCAACGGGGGACGTGATTTCGGAAGAGGACAGGTTTGGGGGGATACTGTGTTCGTGCACCCCTTTCCGTCAAGAGGGCTGGTCGCCTCCCGAGTGTCCAAAGTAAAGTCAGGTTTGGGGGTTTTTTTTCGGGTAGGAGACTTCGGGATTTGACGAAAGATTAGTATAAGATCGTAGTTATGCGGGCGTTGAGGGGTTACAGGAAGGGTCGTAGTGTTCGGGATTCGAGGCGCCCGGTGGTGTGTGAGTTGCTGGAGTGGTTGGGGGCAGAGCTAAACGTTGGCTGCTTCTAGTTTGGGGAGGCATTGTTCAGGGTTTGCCTTTTTTATTGGCTTTTTTGGGGGTTAGGGTTTGGGAGCTGGGGTCGCCCCGTCGGTGAATGTGGGGGGGTTGCATCGGCGGTGTTGGAGCGGGAGGGGGCGGGGCATTTTTTTCTTCGCAGGTCGAAAACTGACCATTGGGAAAAGGCAAGCTGGTGTTTTCGGGGCTCCCGGGCCCTTGATGTCCCGGTGGTTTGTCTGAGGGCTTTTCGGGGTCTGCGAAGGACCCCGAACGGGCCCTTCACCATAGACGTTCCTTTTTGTCGCAGTTCAGTTTACCGCTTTTTTTCCCCGGGGCTGTCTGAAGAGTTGGGTGGACCCCTCTGCTTTCACTCCACATTCGTTCCCTCGGGGGAGCTACCAAGGCTGCAAGCTGGGGGCTTAGTGCGGATGCGGTGCGAAGGATCGGGAGATGGGAGTCGGACAGGTTCCGTCTTTACAGCCGCCCGCACCTGGTGCAGTGGGCTGGGCCGGTTTAGGGGCAGGGGGAAGGGGGTTGTCAGGGCCTTTGATTCGGCATTTTGTTTTACCTTCTTTGTTTATTTTTCAGCGCTCCCCTCCGGCTGGTTCTGGGCATTTCCCACGTCGTGGGGTTGGGGGATCGGGCTGTGCGAGACCAAACGGGCGCCAATTGGGTTTTCCCCAGGAGTGTGGGGGGCGGTCCCCATTCCGGGAAAAACGAGGATGCTTGTTATGGGGGTGCCTGAGGATCGGTTCGCTGCATTGGGCGGGAGCCCCAATATTTTTGGTTTACAGCGGGGGGGAATGATTTTTCGGCCTTTTCGTCCAGGAGCTAATTAGGGGCCCTCAAGTACTTTGTTGCGTTTTGGGCTACCTTTCCCAAAATGGGGATTGTGTTCCGATTAGTTTAAGGGATCAGTGGCGGGGTGCGCTTTTGGTGGGGCGTTTTGAATCGGGCTCGGGTTAAAGGGGAATAGGGGGGTGGCGGGCTTCGTGGCCCGAATTTGGGGGTATTTTTCCGGCAAACTTAAATTGGAGTCGGGGGGAGGGCAATTTTGGAGGGCCGAGGAGTGACCTAACGGGAGTTGGTTTTGAATTTTGGGGCCTGTTTACAAAAAGGCATCGAAGGGGATGGTTTTGGGGGGGTTTTGGGATGTGGGTGCATGGCATCTTGTGTGGCGGCGGGGGTTTTTTGGGTTGGAGGAGGGATTGGTGAGGAGTCATTCGGGGTGTGACTCCCTCAGGGTCTGGGAAAAGGGGGCACGCCCCTGGCAACGTGGGGCCTTCCCGCTGGGACCCCCCGGGGAACAATTTTGGTGAGCCATCAGTATGGCTTTTGGACCTCCGAGCATGGAATGCGGCTGGGGTATGTAGTTTTTTTCCCTTCGGGGATTTGGTCTCCAGGTCGGATTTGGCTCCAAGGACCTCTGCCCCGTAGGTTGATGGTGTGTTATTGGATTGGTTTACCAATGGTTAAATTGGTCTTTGGTTGTTTGGGTAAGGAGCTAACTTGTGGACAGTTAGCTGGGGATTGAAATTTGGTTATAAATATTTTATCCAATTGGTTGTCTGTGGTATTTCTGGGGAAGGGGCCACGAGCAGCGTAAGTGGGATGGAGATGAAAAGGTCCAAGGAGTAAGTTGTTTGGTGGCATGGAACGAAGCCATCAGTGTGGCCCAGGGTCATGTATTCTCATGGGCCAGTGAAGCGGCTTTGATCAAAGTTTGAGATCGGGAGTGTGGTGTTTAGTTTTCATGGGTTTATTTTTTAATTAAAACAATTATGGGTTGTGGTCCTTAACATGTGAATCTGGACATATACTATACATTTTTCAGGGACAATTTGGGCAGAGTCCATTAACAATCTAATGTATATGCGGTGGGCAGACCATCATCCAATGGCTGCCCATTGGGTGAAGGAGAAATAAACTGGGCCTCATTTATGAAAACTGTCTAAAACTGTCTTTGGTGCCTATAGTGATCAATCAGAGCTCATAGCAACCAATCAGAGCCCATAGCAACCAATCAGAGTCCATAACAACCAATCAGCGTTTATAGCAGCCAATCAGAGCTCATAGCAACCAAAAAGAGCCCATAGCAGCCAATCATAACTCAGCTTTCATTTTCTAAACTGCACTGTAAAAATGAAAACTGAGCTCTGATTGGTTGCTAGGAGCTCCGATTGGTTGCTATGGGCAACAGTTTTACACTCTTAGGCTGTGTTCACACGATGTTTTTGTGATCCCTTTTAACGGAATCCATATTTTAAGGATCGCGTAAAAGCTTCGGAATTCCAACAATGGTTAGTCTGAGTTTTGATTTTCATGATAAGCTTTCAGTGACAAAAGCGCATCGCTGTTCTCACGAGAGAATGCCAATGCGCTTTTGAGAGCTTTCCTCTGCTGCGTTTTGCGGATCCGTCTTCAGAAATGACATGTAATTTCTTGTTGCGTTTTATGCAACAGAAGTCCCCATAGGAAACAAGGGGATCCGCTTTTGTCATGCGGAAAGCGGATCCCAAAGCGCAGCAGAGATTTGCTTAAAGTTGTGATCCGCTTTACATGCTGAAAGCGCAATGGGATGACGTCGGAAGTGCGGGGATCAGTGGTGAGCGGCTGCTGGGAGCGGAAGTGAGGGGATCGGCGGTGAGCGGAAGTGAGGGGATCGGAGGTGAGCGGCTGTTGGGATCGGAGGTGAGCGGCTGCTGGGATCGGAGGTGAGCGGCTGCTGGGATCGGAGGTGCGGGGATCGGAGGTGAGCGGCTGACGGGTCGGTGCTGGTGAGGGGGATCGGAGGTGAGCGGCTGCTGGGATCGGAGGTGCGTTTTTTGGATCCGCTTTTCGTATGCAGTTTTGATGCAGTTGTCAGTGGTAAAAAACGGATCCGTAAAATGGATCGAAAACGTCGTGTGAACAAGCCCTTTGACCGTTTTGATAAATGAGGCCTATTATGTCTCACAATGGACTGTCTTAGCCCACTATGAAAGTGGATGCTTAAATGCATTTGCGAAAGTTTTAATAAAAAAATATTTAGGACATGGTGTCTCAGGGTAGACAATCAAAGTAGTATGGAGATGTTACAATGCTCCATGTAAGGTTCACTCCATATTGGACACTTGTCATTGTGGCCTGTAGAACCCAACGTCGAATATTTAGCTCTCCACAGTCATAGGGGGACATGTATGAAAACTTGGTCTTGGTCTGAGACTTTTCTTGTTGTCCATAGCAACCAGTCAGGTTTCCCCTTTCATTTCATATAGTACTCTTAATAAATGAAAGGGGAACCCTGATTGGTTGCTATGGGCAACAAGGAAAGTCTTAAACCAGGACAGTTTTCATACATGTCACCTATAGTATCTGATCACAAGTTGAGACCCGATGAGATGATGATAAATCTTTAGAATCTTTAGAATGTGGAATCCTGTCTGAGATGTTACTTCTCGAAACCAGCAAGTTGAGTTGATGCTCCTCATAACACATCTCTACTGGGGCCATATAACCACTCTTGTCAAAAGAGGGTGTTGATTTGCAACAACTTAGAGAAGTTTCAGCCTGTAAACCCTCAAAGTTCCTCCTGCAGAATTCTAAGATTCCTTGAAATACACTTTGGGACCTTCTGGTCTATATAGGTATAGTAAGTTGGCTTACCAGAGACAACGATGTTCAGGATACAGCAGTCATGGTGATTTAAAAGTCAACTCAACTTTGTTATAGAAAAACTAAAGGGGTGTTTCCCCTAAATACTTTGATGGCATATAAATATGCCAACAAAGTCTGATAGGGACAGGTTTTACCACTTGGACTGTCTTGGTAATGGGCCCCCAAGTTGCGTGTTCAGCTGTACTGGCAACTCCCATAGACTGGAGAGTCGTACGCAAGCCATAATTCTGAGCCATAACTTTTCGGGGCCCGTTCTCATGATAGGTGTGTAATGTACAGAAGTTAATGTCAATATACATTACTATAATTGTGTTATCTGTCTATGAGAAATGGCTGCTTAACTTTGTGTGACCCCTGTAACAGCCTGAGCTCATGTCTATTGTTGAGCTGAAAAGTGTATAGTCATACCTGCTCAGCAGTTATCGAGTCCACAGTCACTCAGCTTCAGTGGCGAGGGGTCCTCACAGCAACAGGATCAGAGGGGGATAGGAAAGTTATATAAGCTAAGTAAATTTAGTGGTAAAAGTTCTTCTGTGTTCAGTTCTGAGCTGGTCAGAGGTGATACACCATGCCATCCTAACAGAGGCTTAGCTTCCCCTGGGCTCAGGGACACAACACAGGCCATACTTACAGCTCAATGGCTGGACTAGAGACTGAACCCTGTAGAAAGCCCTTCTACTGGGTTCAGTCTCTAGTCCAGCCATTGAACTGTAAGTATGGCCTTTGTTGTGTTTTTGAGTAATTAATGTCCCATTTTTCTGTGAGTTTTCTGTAAATTGACAGTGTAGGGACTCGCAAGTAATGAGGAGCCTTGACAGGGCTTGTGAGCTAGCGTATAGTGGCCACTGTATCAACTAATACCTCATATTTGATCATTTTCCAGTATGTCATTTTCTTTTTTTTTTTGGGCTCAAAAGTACTGGGGAGCAGAAGGTGTCTGTATTTTGTGTTGGACACCTAAAAAGTGCTGGGCAGGCTGCCCAGTCAAGTAGTAGTGGCATAATAGGCTGTAAGCCAGCATGGTGCACCACACGTATCTGCATTAATTGCACCCTTTTGTATCGCCTTATCTATATGCAATTATAATACCAGCAACCACCCCCCTCATGTATAGAAGACTGTGTGAGTGGTTGTCTTATTGGTATTTTTGCATTTGTGCAATCTCCCCATGTATTATACTGTGGCTTTTCTGCATACTGGTGTGAACAGGTATCAATTTAATGTGCAGTTTTTTATCATCTGATTGTTCCCCTAGCGGAGGGGTGTGAGCTACTGCTCAACAATTACCTATACCTGTTTATCTTTCCCAAGGAGCACAGGGGCCTGTGTTGCCTTCTGCTGGGTTCAGTCTCTAGTCCAGGCATTGAGCTGTAAGTATGGCCTGTGTAATGTTTTTGAGTAATTGATGTACCATTTTTCTGTGAGTTTCCTGGGCTCAGGGAACAGCTTCATCCTTTATTTCCTAACTGCATGGCAGATGACCTATTAGAGAGGAATAGGATTATAAAATGAAGGAAGCAGCAGTCTAGCTGGTAGCAGGACTTTGAATACAAGGATTTGAATCATGAGGTAAATTTGGTCCCACAAGACCTCATGGCCTTTGGGACCCAGCAGCTTCTGACCTGGCCCAATACCCAAACTGTTCTAGGATTGTTCAGCGCACATGAGTCATGGCGAACTCCAGGTTTGACTTAGTCTGAAAATGCTCATTAGGGACTTGATATGTGGGATTAATGCTCCTCTACTGCATGGCTGTGTGGCTTGGACAGATAGGAATGTGTATTTGACAGCTATCTCATCGTCATGTGAATATTATATTGCCCAGAAGTAAAGAGAGTGATGTGTTTGAACCGACTGAACCCCTTGATTCCTGCCTGTTTACTCCACACCACACACCAAGGGAACGTCAAAAATCATCAGGGGCAGTTGAGCTAAAGACCACCATCAGAGTGTGCCCAAGGTAAAATACTACCAATCATCCTAAGTACAGACCCCCTCTTCACTGGTACCGGCGCCAGAGGAGCATGAAAGATGTGGTTGTTAGAGTTTTAGCCACCGCGACCGGAGCAGTGAGATAAATAGCTACTACTGCTCCCGTCCTCTCCTCTGTCTCTCCGGCCCAGCTTACCAAAGGTGCAGGCCCCAGAGGTGGAAATCGTACATTTCAGACTATCAATAAGCCATCAAAGTGCATAATGGGAACAGTTCTTGAACTAGCAACAAGTAAGGTGCTATTAGTGCAATATTGGCAGTACTCCTGATCAATTTTTTTTTAAACAAGGGGCCCAGTGATATGGTGCAAAATAGAAACTGGCTATGGGTGGGAGGCCCAGTTGCATCAATTGTATGGGGCCCTGAAATTACTCTTCACAACCAAATAAAGTGTGATCATATGAGAAAGCACATAAATTCCAATCATCAAGATCCCAAACAAACACTCAAAAAATGAAGTAGGAATTAATAAAAATATAACTTTTAAAAATATCAGAATAAAATATGGACTAATTACACAAGTGTCAATAAAAATATAAACCACCAGTCAAAGGGAGAGTGCCAGGTTATCTAGTAAAATGAACTGCCACCTATTGGAGACCATAAAAGTATGCAAATATTGTCAAAATGAAATAACACATTATAATAGCATAGCAACAAAACACCATAAAAAGGAATGATCCTACCCGGGCTTGGACTGGACCACAGGGAACCTGGGGACACCATAAGTGAGCTCCTGGGCATTGCAGGCCTACAGCTGCTCTCCAGGGAGAAAGACAGAGAAAGAGAGTCAAAAATAAGAGGCAGAGTGCAAGAGTCATGTGCAATCATGTTCCATGTACACACTTACTGCAGGTTGGGCCCAGAGAGGGCTTCCATCAGAAATGCCCCATACAGCTGAAGCGTTTGCCCCCTCATGCTACCCACCCCTGTCAACTGTAGAATGGTGTTTTGCTTTCTCCTTATTTTTGTATATATTGGCTCTGCTCAGGGAACAAGATATAAAAAAGAGTTAACAAACAAACAGATAGGGAAGATAGAGCAAAGGAACAGAAGACTAGTGACTTGCTACAAAGCTGCTCCCAAAAATAGGACTGTGGAAAAATGTGCCAATATCAAACATCCAAGTGACCATAGTGAATAATAAATCATGTGGCCAAGTATGAATATAGCAAAGCAGAGCAGTATATAGTGGTGCACACCTGTGTATCATTTTTTGCATATGCTTTGCAAAACTATATTTAGACACATATAGGGCGACATGTATTCGCAATAGTTTGAAATCAACCGCATGGGAGGTGGAGAACACTACTACCATACAAAGCTACAGATTTATAGCTTCGTTACAGCAATTTCAGGTGCATTACTGTTGGAACAGGTAGAGCACTTTCAAAGTGGTTTACCTGAGCCAGAAATGTCGTTTCTACGCTAGAATGCACCTGATTTATGACCCACAGTAGAACAATTGGCGTATAAGCGCCATAAATCATACATGTCGCCCATAATACTTAGAGAAGTAAAAGTTGTTGTTGGTTGATTCTATATTACTTCTTTTTATTTTCAAAACCTGCTATCTCCGCAATTTAAGTTTGTGCGGCTGCAAGTTCAGAGCTTGTAATTTTTCTGAATGTTTTAACTTGTTCTCCTGTATCCCACCCCACTCCTTTCCCCCGCCTCCCAACACTAACATGACTATATGTTACGAATGATAGGAACTTTTCTGCTATTTCATCCTCTTCTGCTTAGTAGGTCAGCAGGAGTTGCTGTGTTATGTCTGCCTTCTGTTGTCTGGGGTGTTTGGGGTTATAGTAGAGTGACATTGCGAGAAAGAATTAGGGACAGTTAGCTAGGGTCAGCTGTCACCATTACGCTCTCAGTCCTGCCTGTGAATCTTTATCATCCGCCTGCTGAACTTTTCCTGCATCATCCAGTAGGGAGTCTTTTTTTTCCTCTTGTGACTGCTGGAGGACATCCCTGTTTAATTTGTGGTTGTTTGGAGTCCATGACATTATGCAAGTTTTGATTTCTAGGGGAAAATGCAGCTCTGAAGTTTCCTGGAGGGTTAATGCTACTAAACTAGCCACATATAACGTTACATTATTCAGCAGTAGGCACAGAAAATTCAGATAGACCTGCAGAATCAGACTGGATGTATTTATAAGCTGGAACTGCATTGGCCTGGTGCACAGAAATCTGCAGAGCAGCTGTATACATAAAACAGCAGGACATTTTTTTTATCACTACTACTTGCAAAGTTGCTTCACTTTTTTGGGGGTTGTCTCATCACGCTATTTCACATAGCTAACAGCAGCTTTAGATTCACGCATCCTGTCTCTTCCTAGTCAGGCTGTGAGTGGATCCGTAGCAGTGATTAGCATACCAGCTCTATATTCACAGCTCTACTAATTGCCTTGACGCAAGAGCAGGAGATGTCATCTATAGAGCAGCGAGCTTCAGTGCTCAAAGTAAACCAGTACTTAGTCTCCTTTGTTTGTTAGAGATAACACACTCCTTTCTCAAGCTGCCAGCCATAATGTGTGCCGACCTTTGGTGACCAGGGCCGGCTTAACAGCACTATGGGCCCCTGGGCAGAGAGGTGCACTGGGCCTGGGCCTGGTCGCCCCCCCCCCCCCCCCCGCCCCCTCCAAAAAAAAAAAAAAAAAAAAACGCTACTCAAAGAAACAAATCTAAACATTACCAGCTCAGGTCACCATTACATGACGGGGACTTTAGCACTGAGGGAAATTATAATAGCAAAATAACCCTGACACCAGGGACTCACCGGAGACGTCCTCTCTGAGTCGTTCTGAATCGTTCTTTTTCCCTTTTCCTCTCCTTCCGTCCAGACACCATGGACGACTTGTCCCCGGGCCCCACAACTGTCCCTGCAGAATGTAACACACAAACATCTTAAAATCCTCACATTATCAGCACGTCGCTGCCAAGTCCTACCGTTGTTATGGGCGCCCCACTTTTCGTAAGTAGGTAGTAATGCTGCCCCCATTAAGTAGGTAAGGTTTACATGCCACTGTAGGAAGATATGCTGCCCCCTGTAGGCAGGTTTATACCCCCCCTGGATAGTGTAGGGCAGGCAGGGCCAGTAATTAGGGCAGGCAGGGCAGTAAAATTTGGTAGGGCAGGGCAGTATATTGGTAGGCAGGGCAGTTATTGGTGGTAGGCAGGGCAGTAATAGGTGGTAGGCAGGGCAGTATATAGCCAGGCAGGGCAGTACATAGGTGGCAGGGCAGTATATAGGTGGCAGGGCAGTATATAGGTGGCAGGGGCAGTATATAGGTGGCAGGGGCAGTATATTGGTGGCAGGGGCAGTATATTGGTGGCAGGGCAGTATATTGGTGGCAGGGCAGTATATTGGTAGGCAGGGCAGTATATTGGTGGCAGGGGCAGTATATTGGTGCAAGGCAGTTTTTAAGGTGGCAGGGCAGTATATTGGGGCAGGGCAGTATATAGGTGGCTGGGTCTGTATTTTGGTGGCAGGGCAGTATATTGGTGGCAGGGCAGTATATTGGTGGCAGGGGCAGTATATTGGTGGCAGGGCAGTATATAGTTGGCAGGGGCAGTATATTGGTGGCAGGGCAGTATATAGGTGGCAGGGGCGGGATATTGGTGGAGGGGCAGTATATTGGTGGCAGGGCAAGTATTATAGGTGGCAGGGGCAGTATATAGGTGACAGGGCAGTATAGGTGGCAGGGGCAGTATATTGGTGGCAGGGCAGTATATTGGTGGCAGGGGCAGTATATTGGTGCAGGGGCAGTATATTGGTGGCAGGGTCAGTATATTGGTGGCAGGGGCAGTATATTGGTGGCAGGGCAGTATATTGGTGGCAGGGCAGTATATTGGTAGGCAGGGCAGTAGTTTAAAAAATAAATAAATAAAAACCCTTACTCACTGATTCCTTCCTTTCCCCACGCCCGGAGCCGGTGGCCCCCTCACAGCAGAGTGCAGGGCCGCGGAGCGGACGCCGATGACGTATCACATCGCGCGCCTGCCCGCGGCCTCCTGGGAGTGACGGGCGGGATCAGTAGATCCCAGAGGGTTCAGCTTCGGCTGCTGCCCGCACCGCGCGGAAAGCAGGCAGCGGCCGTGATGGCTGCATGGCTGGGTCTGTGACCCGGCATGCGCCGTGTGATGAGGGGGCCACAAAACGGCGCCGGTACTCGGGGCCCGCCGGGGGGAAACCCCAGCCCCCCCCGGCGATGCTCCGAGCCGGCGCTGCGGCCCGAATCCGGCTCCCCCCGGGCAAAGCCTGGCTGCGCTCCACTGGGCAGGGTAGGCGGCTGCCCGGGGGGCCCCCCCTGAGATCGGGGGGCCCCGGGGCATTTGGCCTACTGGCCCAATGGAAGAGACGGCCTGTGGTGACGTCACTCTCACCCAGCCAACCGTAAGTTCTATCTGCACTGACGAGGGGGAAATACCCCGAAACAGCTGTCTGTAGTTGAACTTAACTGGTTTGGGGTCAAATTTCCCCCTCACATTGCTAGGCTCCTGCGAGCTACTTTTGAAAATGAGGAAAACTACATCCAATAGAGTGCGCTGTGGAGCTCCCCAGCTCTTTTCCCATAAGCCTTTGCTTTATGCAAAAAAGTCAGTGAGGTCTGAATGGCAAGTAAACCCTCACACCGACCAATTTATTGGTTCCTCTCCTCAAGGAGAGATTTTTCCTCTCCCCTGCTCTCAGATAAGACAAAGAGCAGGGACAGAAGAGGAGAGCAGGACGGTAACCTGAGTGCGCTCAGGCCGGATAAAATCTCTTATGTCCTGAACAAAGCAAAATAAACAAAGCAACATATTTGGGAAAAGTGTTCATTTACTGTTCCCTACCTGTAGAACGCTAATCCTTGTAGTGAGACAACCCTTTTAATTGAATTGGAGCAAAGTAAAAAAGAATGCACATTGTACTTTGAAGTCCAGAGCATCATTTGGATAGTTTGTAAAAGTTACTGATTAGCCGGCAGAAATTACAGCGCATAATACAAAGAGCTTACGATTGAAATGAACGTCATCGTAAGTTATGGCCTAATAGAAAACCTCAATGAAACATTTTATACTCTGGAAATTCCTCATCCGTGAGGCCCAAATAGAGAAATTAATGAAATCACATAATCCATGCGAGTAAAAAGCGCAGCGAATTATGAATTGTGCTCTCCTCGAAAAATGCAAAATCATTGACTTGTTCATGCGGAATGATGAGTCAAAAAAAGACTACGTCAATGGGGCGCAGCGCAGAATCCACTAGACAAATGGTCCCAAATGAAGTATAACAGTATATAACAATATAACACTCTGAAGTTGTGCGGTATTATGTATCTGACTTTAATTAAAGCACAGGCAATCAATCCTGCAGGTGCTTAGATCAATTACCTATCTCCAAGGAAGCAGGGATCTGTGAAAATATTACATAGTTGCATTTCCAACCCCTTCCTGACAGCTGGTCATAATAATATGGCTCTAAGTTTTTTCCCTCCTCGCCTTCCAAGAGCCATAACTTTTTTATTTTTCCATCTACATAGAACATATGAGGGCTTTTTTTTTGCAAGACAAATGTTAAACCCTTTTGATGTCAAATTTACTGTACCATAGAATATACTGGGAAACCGCAAAAGCATTCTAAGTGGGGCAAACATGAAAAAAACCATACTTGTGGGGGTCTTGTTTTTATAGCGTTTAATCATTGCTATATATGATGTATTATCTGTATTTTGCAGGCTGATACGATTCCGATGATACCAGATATGTAGAGGGTTGGTAATGTTTTAGTAGTGCAAAAAAAATTCACACATTTTCTATTTATTAAAGGGGTTGTCTCACTACAGGTATTGCTGCTTTTTATGTTAAAGATCTTGCAAAAACAAGTCACTTTGCAATAGGTGTCCATTACCAGTGTCCTACCTATTCCTAGATATCCCCTCTTGTATGGGCTGGCATCAGTTCCTCGGGGTCACTATAGCTACAGACCTGTTCGGGTCTCTCCTGATAGGCTGCCCAGCACGGGTTTTGCTATAGCTACAGACCTGTTTGATCTTCCTGATAGGCTGCCAGTGATGGTTGCTATAGCTACAGACCTGTTTGATCTCTCCTGATAGCTGCCAGCGCTGGTTGCTATGCTACAGACCTGTTTGATTTCCTTTATAGGCTGCCAGCACTGGTTGCTATAGCTACAGACCTGTTTGATGTCTCATGATAGGCTGCCAGCACTGGTTGCTATAGCTGCAGACCTGGCTTCTACTGCAGCCTAATGGAAGCCAGTAAACACGCCCCTGAAATAAAAATGAAACAAATAAAACAGGACTGAGGGAAGATGAATCAATGTACTGAGACAACCCCTTTAAATTTGTGCCATTTTCTGCGACTTTTTTTGTACTTCCATCTATGGACCTGAGTGAGGGCAAATTTTTGTTGCAGGCTGAAATGTATTTTCATACTTTTTTATCACTTTTATTTCAAATTTTATAAGGGATGTGAATGGCCAAAAATAAATAAATGTGATTTTGGTGTTAGAGATTTTTTTTTTCTTCTATGGTGTTCAGCGTCAATAATGTTATTTTTTAAAAGGCCAGATTTTTACGGATGTGGAGCTACAGTTACATAGTACGAAAAAAGACACTTGTCCATCAAGTTCAACCAAGGGTGGGGAAAATGTGGGTGAAGGGAGGGAGATAAGGAGTTTTTTAAGCCTCGTTTCCCTACTGATAAAGGCATAGAAACCCATGAGGCAGGACCCAATCTGCTCTAGGGAAGACTTCATACCTGATTCCAGAGTTGCCATCAGACTGGATGTAGAATTTTATAAGGCTACATACAGTATGTATTAAAATTCTTTAGTTTCAGGTAGTTATCTAAGCCTTTCTTGAAACCCTCACCTGTTCCTGCTGTGACCAGCTCCTCAGACAGCTAGTCCACAGATTTACAGTTCTTACAGTGAGAACGCCCTTCTCCTCTGGAGATTGAATCCTTTTCTCCCAGCCAAAAGGGAATTTTCCTCTTGTCTTTTGGAGGGGGGGTTTAAAATTGAAATAATTTTTCCCCATAACTTTTGAGGGTTCATTTAATACTTATATAATTAAATTCCCCCCCGGAGCGTCTTTCTCAGCTAAATAGTTTTATTCTTCTACCTCTTCTTAAACTAGATGCTCCATCCCCCTTTTGTTTCCCCAGTTTGCCCACCCGCAGGGGCCCCAAAAACGGGGCCAACCCACGCCCCCAAAATTTTT